>CM024522.1:10300136-10470036 GCA_014182375.1 Eucalyptus virginea
AAGGAGTACTTGGATTAGTTTGTGATCGTGTTCATTGATGATATCCTAGTGTACTCGAGAAGTCCTAAGGAGCACGAAAGGCACTTAAGAATAATGCTTTAGACTTTGAGGAATCACGAGTTGTACGCTAAGTTTAGCAAATGCAAGTTTTGGTTGACTCGTGTTGCGTTCCTAGGTCACATGATTTCAGGATAAGGAATCTCCGTGAACCCAAGCAAGATTGAAGCAGTGATCAACTAGCTAAGACCGACTACAGTGACAGAGATCAAGAGTTTTCTAGGTTTGGCAAGTTATTACAGACAGTTTGTGGAAGGGTTTTCAGCATTAGCTTCACCGTTGACTCAACTACTGAAGAAAGAAGAAAAATTCGTGTGGACAGATAAGTGCGAGCATAGTTTCCAAGAGCTTAAACAGAAGCTGACTACCGCACCTGTGCTGACCATCCTATCTGGTCCTAGAGGATACGAGATCTATAGTGATACATCGTTTAAAGGACTGGGTTGCGTGTTGATGCAACATGGTAGGGTTGTTGCATACGCGTCCCGTCAGCTAAGACCTCATGAGCTGAATTACCTGACGCATGACTTAGAACTCACAGCAATTATTTTTGCTCTGTAGATTTGGAGACATTATCTGTGCGGAGAAAGATTCCAGATCTTCACTGACCATCAAAGTCTCAAGTATCTATTCTCTCATAAGGAGTTGAATATGAGACAGCATCATTGGATGGAACTTTTGAAGGATTATGATTGTGATATTCTGTATTACCTTGGAAAAGCGAATAAGGTCGCAGATGCCTTGAGCCGAAAGTCTTTAGTCGTGCAGATGATGATCAATGAGTGGAGCTTACTCGAGAGAGCTAGACATTCAGTTTTCAAATTTGAGGTAGGCCACCTTTCAAATCTTATGGCCACCCTTAGAATTGAGCCGAAAGTGCAGATCAGGATCAAGACGCTTTAGTGAACAAACCCAAAGATTCAAAAGATTCTGCAAAAGAACACCAAGAAGAAGAATGTTGACTTTTAGGTTTATGAGGATGGAACGTTGAGGTTCTGAGGACGATTGTGTGTACCTGACGATGCAGCGCTTAAGGAAGAGATCTTATCAGAAACTCATCGTAGCAGTTACAACATTCATCCTGGTAGTACGAAAATGTATCAGAACCTGTGTCGACACCATTGGTGGTCTGCTATGAAGGCGGACATCGCTAAGCATGTTGCCAAGTGTTTGACGTGTTAGCAAGTGAAGGCCTAGCATTGTAAGCCGGGAGAACTTCTGCAACCTCTCGAGATTCCCAAATGAAAATGGGAACATGTCACAATGGATTTTGTGACGAGCTTACCAAGGAGTCAGAGGGGTAATGATTCCATTTGGGTAGTGGTCGACAGATTGACGAAGTTGGCTCACTTCATTACAGCACAAAAGGACTTTGATTTGGACAGGCACACAGAGTTTTATGTATGTCAAATTATTCGTCTACATGGAGTGCTGGTGACGATTACCTCAGACCAAGACCCGGGGTTCACAGCTGCATTTTGGAAGAGTTTGCAAGCTGCCTTAGGGACAAAGCTACAGTATAGTACGGCATATCATTCTCAGACAGATGGCCAGTCTGAGAAGACGATTCAAACCCTCAAAGACATGCTGCGAGCTTGCATTTTGGATTTCAAGGGAAGCTAGGAGGAACAGCTTCATCTTATTGAGTTTGCCTACAATAACAGCTACTAGCAGAGCATTCAGATGGTTCATTTTGGAGTGTTGTATGGCAGGGCATGCAGAACGCTAGTGTGTTGGGATGAGGTTGGAGAGTGGAATATTACAGGCCCAGAGTTAGTCTAGTAGTCAGTGGATGCAGTTACAATCATCCGGAATAGATTAAAGACCGCTCAGATCTCACTGATGAGGGGTACTTCGCGCTTTGGTAAGAAAGGAAAGCTGAGTCGGAGGTATGCAGGTCTCTTTGAGATTCTTAAAAAAATCGAGATCCTAGTGTATCGTCTTACATTACCGCCGAAGTTGGCGCAAGTGCATGACGTCTTTCACATGTCGATGTTGAGGAAGTATGAGCCTGACCCGACCCACGTTGTCACGCCCCGATCCTCGAGCACACACACATCCTTCTCTTTTGGTCGATTTTATAATGCGATATCCCAGGACAATGTATCGCCGACCCTTTCATTTTTCCTTTTTAAGCACATGCGGAAACAGTTAAAATCCCCGGACAATAAAACGATGGGATAGAAAAGCGAGGTTATATTTTTCATATTGAAATTTACAACCAAACCTTCATACATGGCATTAGACAGAGCACTTCACAAACTATTCACAACTTCGAATCTCACTCTATCTACGCATAAACAAAGGGTTCACAAAGAGATGGGATTTCAATCCTCATCTAAGTCATACTCGAGATCATCCCGATCCTCCTCTCGATTCCTCTTCACTCGGATCACTCTCTTCCTCAATTTCACTTGCGAGTTCTCATTCACAAATTCCTCCTCCTCGGCTCCTCGTCGGGATCCCGAAATGTTTTTCCCCAAAGGATGAGACTACGTCTCGCGAGTTCTACCCCACTAAGCCCGATTAGTAAACCATTATACTAAAGGCTGCCTAAACACGCATAGATCGAAGACATACCTTGGCATCGGATCCCACCCAAGTTAGTACAATTCACAATAGGCACTCAAGCAATCATTTCACAGATCGAAGCATCGATCAAATCGACCTAGTCGATTACAAGCTGACAAGACCACTCACGGTCATTTCCATTCAATCAATCATGTCACAACATCAGATCAAAGCAATGATCAATCGACCTAGTCGATTACATGTCAACGAAGACCATTCCACTGGCCCATTTCGGTTCAATCAATCAATCCATGACAAACGGATCAAATCATATTAATGATTCCATCTATACTCGATAATTAATCTCAACATTCCAATTCAACGTTCCCACTCAAATATAGGCTCAAGGCGCTAGAGGTGACCCCAACACGAAGTCTCGTAATCGTGCGGTACTTAGTCCTTGACCACAAATAACAATAGTATAAGGCGCTAGAGGTAACTCACACGAAGTCTTGCTATCGTGTAGTACTTAGTCCTTCACTACAAAATGCAATAGGGTAAGGCGCTAGAGGTGACTCACACGAGATCTTCCATCGTGTAGCACTTAGCCCTCCACTATGCATAACAATGCAAAGAAGGCGCTAGAGGTAATTCCCATGCGACTCGAGGTCGCCATGTAATACTTAGTCCTTAACTACAATAAGCAATGGTATAGGGCGCTAGAGGTAACTCACACGAAGTCTTCTACTTGTGTAGTACTTAGTCCTTTACCTGCTCATGATCCATTGGTTACCCTCAACACAACACACATCACATCAACTTCCAATAATCATCTTGCTTCAACTATAAGCCAACACACGATTAATCCATCACGGCCCAATGACATTGTGCCTCGCACTTAACTTTCTCAATTAAAGTAATGTCTTGGCCTCATTTCTTCGTATTAGAAATATCTAATAAAATATCGTGCGTGGGCACACGGCTGGCCTTGGCCAAAATATAATATTTTCCTTTCCATAACTCCCACATTTTCCATAGTCCGCTCAAATAGTTTTGACATTATCAACCGATACCCGGTTATTTTTCAATTAATAACCAATGATTTTCCAATTAAAGAATAGTTCTCATCCTTCGCAAATAATTCAATTCAACACAAAATAAGGCTCCATTAAATAAACGGACTTCACCACGACGATCGTCACGAAATTTCGGTCGTCGGCCATCTCAATCTTAATTTCCGAAAAATAATTAATTAATTAATTAATTTCGAAAATTAATAATTAATTTCAATAAATCCAATTTAGCTCAAATTAAAGCCCAATTAAATAAACGGGCTGCACCATGATCATCAGTATAAAAATTCGGCCACTAGCCATCCAAGTTGAATTTTCGGAAAATAAATAATTAATTTATTTATTTCGAAAAATAATATTTAAATACAAGAAATTCAATTTAGCTTAAAATAAAGCCCGATTAAATAAACGGACTTCACCACGGTCATCAGCATAATTTTCCGATTCGGACCATTCCAATTGAATTTTCGGAAAATAAATAAATAATTAATTTAATTCCGAAAAATAATATTTAAATGCCAAAAATCCCACTTAGGCCCGAATCGCCAAATTGAAGCCCGATTAGGGGTCGGAAAATTCCCGAGATACTTCCAATAAATAGTAGACCACGTCTACTTGCTAATTGCGCAATCAATTTATCTAAATCACATCACAATTGACTAATAATTGCTAATTTATTCTAATCTAACAACCTAAACATAATTAATTAAATCTAAACCAACCTTAAGCATAATTAGCCAACTAATCCAGGATTAGTGAGATTACTCACCAAATCGCGCGCAAATCGGATCAATCCGACGGCGGCGACGCGAGGAACGATTGTCCCAAAGCACGGCTCGGGTTCGGGGCCCGGAAATGGCCCAAAACGGCCCACGAACAGGCTGGATACCCACTCCGTGGGTTTGCTGGTTCGGCCGCAAAACAGCAAGAAAGAGAGAGGGTTGGGGGCGGCAAGAGGTCGGGAGAGCGGGTGGTGGCTTGGCGAGGCCGGCGGTGGCCACGGTGGCGGAGGTGGCCGGATCGTGGCCGAACGGGCTGGAATCGAGCTGAGGATGGGCGGCGGGGAGCGGGCGCACACGGCGGGGACGGCAAACGCGAAGGGGCGGTGGCGGAGCGCACGGCGTGCGCGGGTGGTGCGGACGGCGGCCCGGCGGCGTGCGGCGAGCGGGCGGCAACGGAGCCGCTGCGGCTTTTTGGTCTTCCTCCGCTTCGGTTTGCTTGAACGAAAGGGGAAGGGAAAATGTCGAGGGAGAGAGATGAGAGAGAGAGGGGAGATAAACATTGAGGGTTTGAAGTCAAAGAAAAGGTAGAAAAGAAAAGAGAGAGAGAATGGGCGGTGGGGAATCGCACGAGGAGGAAAAGGGGAGAGAGAGAGAGAGAGAGAGAAAAGAAAGAAAAGAAAGAAAAAAAAAGAGAGGGAGAGAGAGAAAAAGAAAAAGAAAAAAGGAAATGCATATTTCTTTATCTAAATTTTCCTTTTCTCTTTTCCTTTTCCTTTCAATTTTCTTTTTGGTCTTCAATTTTTCCTCCGATAATTTCTTTATTGAAATTTCGGACCCGTCAATAAATTGACGAGCGATGAGACAGGATCCTATTTATCCAGTCAAATTAAAACCCAAAAAATCTGGATGTCACAACTCTTCCTTCTTATAAAAATTTCGTCCTCGAAATTTAAACCTTTACCAATCATAAACGAAGGTGGGGTATTGTCGTCTCATCGAGTTTCACTTTTCCACGCCGATCATTCGGTCTCGCGGGCGTTGTCGACCACTTTGACCAAAGAGATCATCTTGGTACACAAACTCTGCTCTTTCTGGACCAGCAACTGAACTGAGCTTCTCACATAAGACACGCTGTCATCCACATCTGATCACTTTTTCTCGACTCTCTAGTAAACGTTCGAACCTCAACGATTCAAAATTTCGACAATTATGAGCAATCTTTACTCGACACCGATCGACAACCGCAAACACTAATTGCGAGCCGACATCATTATTCACTTTCTTTTCATCTCAACCGATTGAAATCCTGTACACTCTGCTTTGCACTGATTAAAAAGAAATTATCTGAATGATCTGCTGAAATTGGGAATCTCTGGTCAAGATCTGATATAACACGGGCACTGATCTTGGCAATTAACAAAGAACCACTTTCTTTTTAAAACTCGCCAACTTATAATCTTTGCCAAATTTATAATCTCGATCTAGATTCGAGATATAATTCATCCTCGACACTCCATGTCGGTGAACTATCCGAGACACACACACTTCGGTATACCCACTTTGTGGCAAGAAAGGATCTTCAATTTCTGAAATCGAACTTAGATTGGCGGTTAATTTCACTTCGACACGCTTTTAGTGTGACCTAGGCTATTGGGTAGTGTTCAGAGCTTTTTAGGACAAATGACCCGTGGTCGATTTTCTTCGAGCCACAATGAACCCACTCGACACATTGGCGACTCTCGATTGTCGTGAAAATCTCAAAGGTTCAAATACGGACACAGGGTCCCAAAACGATAGAAACATCAAATTAGTACCGGTCGATGAGAATTTTCCAATTTAGTGGAGTCACCCACGATCGGTCATTCATCTCAGTCGAGCCGATCTATTTCTGATTTCAAATCGATTTTATATTGTGCCGCAATGATCTCTAAAGATGAGCACGGTCGAGAAGTCGATCCATGGTTGAATTCTCAAGTCTATTTGCCTTAAGGTCCTTAATAACTCACCCAGCTAGTCTAGTTATCTCATGAGTGGCAAACTCGGAGAAAACACTGTAATCGCGTCGATGAAATGCCCAATTTATCTAATCGAAATCGAGCCCGAAATCTGGATGTTACACACTCAAAATAAGATATATCCGTCTTTGTACCAAAGTGGACCAACTCCATCTATCGATCAACCACTATTCTCAAATGGTATCAGTAATCCCCTGAATCTTTAGTAAGCCTATCACAATGTTCCATTGTGATATATTTCCATTCTTACTTGGGACTCTCAAGTGATGGTAAAATTCTCCCGATTCGCATTCCACTTACTGACACTTCTGACGCTTTCAACACTTGCTTTCCTAGCTTGTATTTATCTTCATATCGATCTACTAGTCTAGCTAATGCCGATTCTGATTTACTTGCACCAGCTGGTCAAAGCTGCGATACTATAGTGAACTTCCGACAAGATCTTTTCCCTGAGTGCTACACTGTCAAGTGCACTCAATTCCTCATGGAACCCGAACGTTCCACCCTCAGAAGTTTCAAAGTTAGATTCTTTCTTGCCAGTATCCTCTTATAAGATCTTCTGAACATCTCTGTCTATCAACTAGGCGCCGATTCTAACTTGAACATTTGGTTCAATTTTGAGGGCGGCTATAAAATTTAAAAGGTAGCCTACCTCAAATTTGAAAACCAAATTTCGAACCCTTTTTAAGTAAAGTTTATACTTTAGCCAGCCTATGTATAATCGAAGACTCTCGGCTCAACACATAAATTACTTCTTTCATTCTCCCAAGATAATACCAGATAACATCATTATAGTTCTGCCAAAATTCTGATTCACGACACTATTTCATGTTCAACTTGTTGGGTCTCAACTGGCGGGACGGTTATACAACAATCTTCTCATGTTGTATCAATACATACCCAGTCGTTGGCAAGACACATCACTAAAGGTTTCATGCTTTCCAGAGCCAAATGAAAAGTTTAGCACAAGTGCGGTAGCCTGATCTTACGAAGCTCGGAAACTATCCTCGTACTTGTCTATGCCAATGAATTTCTCTTCTTTCTCAAGAGGTCAAGCCCATGATGATACTGATGCTAAAAATTCTTTCACAAACCTTCCGTAGTAATCTGTCAAATCCCCACAACTTCTGATCTCTGACATTGATGTCGGTCTCGGTCCATTAACAACTGATTCGATCTTGGCTGGGTCCATGAAGATTCCTTTACCTGTAACCACACGACCATTCTTAGGGGCATCTCGTGATTCTCAACACTTAATGAACACCCTATAATGTCGCTACACCACACGATCACCATTGATCTAGATATTCTTTGAACACTCAATTTGTCAAATCTATGACAGCGGCTGGAGTGTTCATCAAATCAAATGGCTTTACATTATTCTCACAAGGACAAAATTAAGTGTGAAATGCCGTCTTCAGTATAACCTCCTTCCTGGTTCTCAACTAACAATAACCTGTCCTCAAGTCGATCCTTGAAGACATCCACACTCTTTATAACAAGTTGCCCAATTCGTCGATCTTTGACAATGAACACTTATCCTTGATTGTCACTTGATTGGGTCAACTATAGTTGATGCATAATTGCAAAGAACCATCTTTCTTTCTCTTTTCACAAAACTGATGATCCCTAAAGTGATGCACTGATATGCATGAATTCCTCATTCATCAATCCTCACATCTGCACCATTGGTTCTATCAATTCAAATAACAACAACCGGTAAGAACTTTTAGAGAATGGTTCTGTTCCAGATGTTAACTCGATCGTAATTCTATCTCTTTCTCTGGCAACGGTCTGACCACTTTTCTGGCAACACTTCCAAGAATTCTTGGACTACTGAGGAGTTCTCAATTTTTAATTCTTCAATCTGTCTTATCTAAGATCATTGCCCACTAATCTCGATAACTTCTGTTTGACAACTAGGTTACCTCAAGTGACGAGATCAAAGAAGTTAAGGACCCTTCTCAACTCTCAGTAAAACTCGGTACTTCTACATGCTCCTAGAATAAGATGGGTTACTCTACCATAACAATTCATCACCATAAAATGCTCAAAAACCAATTCTTTCTACACTTGACGAATAAGTTATACACCAACAGCCAATCAAGTATAACTCTAGTCAATGGTTCTTTTCCTACAGCCTTAACAAACAACTGAAATTCCACACTTGTAATCCCAACACTCTCTGGCACTATTCTGATAAAATCACCTCAAAACATTCTTCCATTGAATAAGGCATGGTCGGTTCCGTTCCTGTTCCTTTTGCCATCTTGTTGGCGTTCTAACGGTAGTAATAGTGTTGGTGTTCTTCTTAAACCCCAACTGATAGTCCCTCACTTGATGGCCGTGCTCACTACCATCAAAGCCTCTTCTAGTCATTCTCGAACACGGATTAATCCATGCATGCCTTCCATACTTTCGGCACTCACCTAATGAGTCTTCTACCTCCCCGTCCTCAAAATACATGAGACATCCATACCATCTTCCATGTAACATATCTTCCACGGAACAACATGTTCCATTTGTCTGAATACTGACTTGACTATGCCGCCCTTTCTATTGAGTGGAATAGAATATCATTCTCTCAACATCGATTCTTTACCCCGATCGACCGAATTCCCAATCTACTTGCACTTGAATCTTGACTCGATATCAAAATATATTCCCCCATCCTTCCAACAGGTTGGACCTCGGCAAGGTAGCAACAACAACAACAACTTGATTCCCGAGCCGTCGGGCTCATCCAGGATCCCAAGAAATACTTGCATCGAACGATCCTATCGAGCTTAGGATCATTCGACGCTTGCTACACTAGTACCAACCTACCGTGGTACTCTTACACTCGAGCGCCGGGCCGACACTCGCCACAACCACCTCGGGTACCGACCTTTGTCGGTGCATTATCCGAGTCACGAGAGGACATTGTCCTCTTACTAGGAGTTCTCGGCTCCCGCTCGCTCATGGTTCGCTTTACACTAAAACCCGACTTCCCAAATCCACACTTTGGATTAGAAGATGAGCGATCCTCACACGACAATCAATTCTAGCATCCAGGCTAACACGGACATGCACCAGCATGAATTTAAAGGCCTTTCCTACTAACTATCCCATGGTCAACGCTCCTTATCACTCCACCTTCAACCTCGCTCCGATACCACTTAAACCGGATGTCACGCCCGATCCTCGAGCACGCACACATCCTTCTCTTTTGGTCGATTTTATAATGCGATATCCCAGGACAATGTATCGCCGACCCTTTCATTTTTCCTTTTTAAGCACATGCGGAAACGGTTAAAATCCCCGACAATAAAAAACGATGGGATAGAAAAGCGGGTTATATTTTTCATATTGAAATTTACAACCAAACCTTCATACATGGCATTAGACTAGAGCACTTCACAAACTATTCACAACTTCAATCTCACTCTATCTACGCATAAACAAAGGGTTCACAAAGAGATGGGATTTCAATCCTCATCTAAGTCATACTCGAGATCATCCCGATCCTCCTCTTCCTCTTCACTCGAGATCACTCTCTTCCTCAATTTCACTTGCGAGTTCTCATTCACAAATTCCTCCTCCTCGGCTCCTCGTCGGGATCCCGAAATGTTTTTCCCAAACCGGGATGAGACTACGTCTCGCGAGTTCTACCCCACTAAGCCCGATTAGTAAACCATTATACTAAAGGCTGCCTAAACACGCATAGATCAGAAGACATACCTTGGCATCAGATCCCACCTGCAAGTTAGTACAATTCACAATAGGCACTCAAGCAATCATTTCACAGATCGAAGCATCGATCAAATCGACCTAGTCGATTACAAGTCACAAGACCACTCACGGTCATTTCCATTCAATCAATCATGTCACAACATCGGATCAAAGCAATGATCAATCGACCTAGTCGATTACATGTCAACGAAGACCATTCCTGGCCCATTTCGGTTCAATCAATCAATCCATGACAAACGGATCAAATCATATTAATGATTCCATCTATACTCGATAATTAATCTCAACATTCCAATTCAACGTTCCCACTCAAATATAGGCTCAAGGCGCTAGAGGTGACCCCAACACGAAGTCTCGTAATCGTGCGGTACTTAGTCCTTGACCACAAATAACAATAGTATAAGGCGCTAGAGGTAACTCACACGAAGTCTTGCTATCGTGTAGTACTTAGTCCTTCACTACAAAATGCAATAGGGTAAGGCGCTAGAGGTGACTCACACGAGATCTTCCATCGTGTAGCACTTAGCCCTCCACTATGCATAACAATGCGGCAAGGCGCTAGAGGTAATTCCCATGCGACTCAGGTCGCCATGTAATACTTAGTCCTTAACTACAATAAGCAATGGTATAGGGCGCTAGAGGTAACTCACACGAAGTCTTCTACTTGTGTAGTACTTAGTCCTTTACCTGCTCATGATCCATTGGTTACCCTCAACACAACACACATCACATCAACTTCCAATAATCATCTTGCTTCAACTATAAGCCAACACACGATTAATCCATCACGGCCCAATGACATTGTGCCTCGCACTTAACTTTCTCAATTAAAGTAATGTCTTGGCCTCATTTCTTCGTATTAGAAATATCTAATAAAATATCGTGCGTGGGCACACGGTGGCCTTGGCCAAAATATAATATTTTCCTTTCCATAACTCCCACATTTTCCATAGTCCGCTCAAATAGTTTTGACATTATCAACCGATACCCGGTTATTTTTCAATTAATAACCAATGATTTTCCAATTAAAGAATAGTTCTCATCCTTCGCAAATAATTCAATTCAACACAAAATAAGGCTCCATTAAATAAACGGACTTCACCACGACGATCGTCACGAAATTTCGGTCGTCGGCCATCTCAATCTTAATTTCCGAAAAATAATTAATTAATTAATTAATTTCGAAAATTAATAATTAATTTCAATAAATCCAATTTAGCTCAAATTAAAGCCCAATTAAATAAACGGGCTGCACCATGATCATCAGTATAAAAATTCGGCCACTAGCCATCCAAGTTGAATTTTCGGAAAATAAATAATTTATTTATTTATTTCGAAAAATAATATTTAAATACAAGAAATTCAATTTAGCTTAAAATAAAGCCTGATTAAATAAACGGACTTCACCACAGTCATCAGCATAATTTTCCGATTCCGGACCATTTCCAATTGAATTTTCGGAAAATAAATAAATAATTAATTTAATTCCGAAAAATAATATTTAAATGCCAAAAATCCCACTTAGGCCCGAATCGCCAAATTGAAGCCCGATTAGGGGTCGGAAAATTCCCGAGATACTTCCAATAAATAGTAGACCACGTCTACTTGCTAATTGCGCAATCAATTTATCTAAATCACATCACAATTGACTAATAATTGCTAATTTATTCTAATCTAACAACCTAAACATAATTAATTAAATCTAAACCAACCTTAAGCATAATTAGCCAACTAATCCAGGATTAGTGAGATTACTCACCAAATCGCGCGCAAATCGGATCAATCCGACGGCGGCGACGCGAGGAACGATTGTCCCCAAAGCACGGCTCGGGTTCGGGGCCCGGAAATGGCCCAAAACGGCCCACGAACAGTGGATACCCACTCCGTGGGTTTGCTGGTTCGGCCGCAAAACAGCAAGAAAGAGAGAGGGTTGGGGGCGGCAAGAGGTCGGGAGAGCGGGTGGTGGCTTGGCGAGGCCGAGCGGTGGCCACGGTGGCCGGAGGTGGCCGGATCGTGGCCGAACGGAGCTGGACAGAGGGATGGGCAAGAGCTGGACGGCACACGGCGGGGATGGCAAACGTGAAGGGGCGGTGGCGGAGCGCGCGGCGTGCGCGGGTGGTGCGACGGCGGCCCGGCGGCGTGCGGCGAGCGGGCGGCAACGGAGCTGCGGCTTACGGTCTTCCTCCGCTTCGGTTTGCTTGAACGAAAGGGGAAGGGAAAATGTCGAGGGAGAGAGATGAGAGAGAGGAGGGAGATAAACATTGACTGGTCAAAGAGTAGAAAAGAAAAAGAGAGAGAGAATGGGCGGTGGGGAATCGCACGAGGAGGAGGGGAGAGGAGAGAGGAGAGAGAAAGAAAAGAGAGAAAAGAAAGAAAAAAAAAAAAAAGAGGGAGAGAGAGAAAAGAAAAAGGAAATGCATATTTCTTTATCTAAATTTTCCTTTTCTCTTTTCCTTTTCCTTTCAATTTTCTTTTGGGCTTCAATTTTTCCTCCGATAATTTCTTTATTGAAATTTCGGACCCGTCAATAAATTGACGAGCGATGAGACAGGATCCTATTTATCCAGTCAAATTAAAACCCGAAAATCTGGATGTCACAACTCTTCCCTTCTTATAAAAATTTCGTCCTCGAAATTTAAACCTTTACCAATCATAAACGAAAGGTGGGGGTATTGTCGTCTCATCGAGTTTCACTTTTCCACGCTGATCATTCGGTCTCGCAGCGTTGTCTGACCACTTTGACCAAGGAGATCATCTTGGTACACGAACTCTGCTCTTTCTGGACCAGCAACTGAACTGAGTTACTCACATAAGACACGATGTCATCCACATCTGATCACTTTTTCTCGACTCTCTAGTAAACGTTCGAACCTCAACGATTCAAAATTTCTGACAATTATGAGCAATCTTTACTCTGACACTGATCTGACAACTGTAAACACTAATTACTGAGCTGACATCATTATTCACTTTCTTTTCACCACTGAAATTCTGTACCCTCTGCTATACACTGCTTAACAAAGAACCCTCTGAAAACTCTGCCAACTTATAATCTCTGATCTAGATTCGAGATATAATTCATCCTCGACACTCCATGTCGGTGAACTATCCGAGACACACACACTTCGGTATACCCACTTTGTGGCAAGAAAGGATCTTCAATTTCTGAAATCGAACTTAGATTGGCGGTTAATTTCACTTCGACACGCTTTTAGTGTGACCTAGGCTACTGGGTAGTGTTCAGAGCTTTTTAGGACAAATGACCCGTGGTCGATTTTCTTCGAGCCACAATGAACCCACTCGACACATTGGCGACTCTCGATTGTCGTGAAAATCTCAAAGGTTCAAATACGGACACAGGGTCCCAAAACGATAGAAACATCAAATTAGTACCGGTCGATGAGAATTTTCCAATTTAGTGGAGTCACCCACGATCGGTCATTCATCTCGCCGAGCCGATCTATTTCGATTTCAAATCGATTTTATATTGTGCCGCAATGATCTCTAAAGATGAGCACGGTCGAGAAGTCGATCCATGGTTGAATTCTCAAGTCTATTTGCCTTAAGGTCCTTAATAACTCACCCAGCTAGTCTAGTTATCTCATGAGTGGCAAACTCAGAGGAAAACACTGTAATCGCGTCGATGAAATGCCCAATTTATCTAATCGAAATCAGAGCCCGAAATCTGGATGTTACACACTCAAAATAAGATATATCCGTACTGTACCAAAGTGAACCAACTCCATCTATCGATCAACCACTATTCTCAAATGGTATCAGTAATCCACTAAATCTTTAGTAAGCCTATCACAATGTTCCATTGTGATATATTTCCATTCTTACTTGGGACTCTCAAGTGATGGTAAAATTCTCCCGATTCGCATTCCACTTAATGACACTTTTGACGCTTTCAACCTGCTTAGCTGTATTTATCTTCATATCAGCTTACTAGTCTAGCTAATGCCGATTCTGATTTACTTGCACCAGCTGGTCAAAGCTGCGATACTATAGTGAACTTCCGACAAGATCTTTTCCCTGAGTGCTACACTGTCAAGTGCACTCAATTCCTCATGGAACTCGAACGTTCCACCCTCAGAAGTTTCAAAGTTAGATTCTTTCTTGCCAGTATCCTCTTATAAGATCTTCTGAACATCTCAATCTGTCAACTAGGCGCCGATTCTAACTTGAACATTTGGTTCAATTTTGAGGGCGGCTATAAAATTTAAAAGGTAGCCCGCCTCAAATTTGAAAACCAAATTTCGAACCCTTTTTAAGTAAAGTTTATACTTTAGCCAGCCTATGTATAATCGAAGACTCTCGGCTCAACACATAAATTACTTCTTTCATTCTCCCAAGATAACACCAGATAACATCATTATAGTTCTGCCAAAATTCTGATTCACGACACTGTTTCAGTTCAACTTGTTGGGTCTCAACTGGTGGGACGGTTATACAACAATCTTCTCATGTTGTATCAATACATACCTAGTCGTTGGCAAGACACATCACTAAAGATTTCATGCTTTCCAGAGCCAAATGAAAAGTTTAGCATAAGTGCGGTAGCCTGATCTTACTGAAGCTCTGGAAACTATCCTCGTACTTGTCTATGCCAATGAATTTCTCTTCTTTCTCAAGAGGTCAAGCCCATGATGATATTGATGCTAAAAATTCTTTCACAAACCTTCCGTAGTAATCTGTCAAATCCCCACAACTTCTGATATCTGATATTGATGCCGGTCTTGGTCCATTAACAACTGATTCGATCTTGGCTGGGTCCATGAAGATTCCTTTACCTGTAACCACACGACCATTCTTAGGGGCATCTCGTGATTCTCAACACTTAATGAACACCCTATAATGTCGCTACACCACACGATCACCATTGATCTAGATATTCTTTGAACACTCAATTTGTCAAATCTATGACAGCGGCTGGAGTGTTCATCAAATCAAATGGCTTTACATTATTCTCACAAGGACAAAATTAAGTGTGAAATGCCGTCTTCGCATAACCTCCTTCCCGGTTCTCAATCGACAATAACTCCGTCCTCAAGTCGATCCTTGAAGACATCCACACTCTTTATAACAAGTTGCCCAATTCGTCGATCTTTGACAATGAACACTTATCCTTGATTGTCACTTGATTGGGTCAACTATAGTTGATGCATAATTGCAACGAACCATCTTTCTTTCTCTTTTCACAAAACTGATGATCCCTAAAGTGATGCACTGATATGCATGAATTCCTCATTCATCAATCCTCACATCTGCACCATTGGTTCTATCAATTCAAATAACAACAACCTAAAGAACTTTTAGAGAATGGTTCTGTTCCGGATGTTAACTCGATCGTAATTCTATCTCTTTCTCTGGCAACGGTCTGACCACTTTTCTGGCAACACTTCCAAGAATTCTTGGACTACTGAGGGGTTCTCAATTTTTAATTCTTCAATCTGTCTTATCTAAGATCATTGCCCACTAATCTCGATAACTTCTGTCTAACAACCAGGTTATCTCAAGTGACGAGATCAAAGAAGTCAAGGACCCCTCTCAACTCTCAGTAAAACTCGGTACTTCTACATGCGCCTGGAATAAGCTGGGTTACTCTACCATAACAATTCCTCACCATAAAATGCTCAAGAACCAATTCTTTCTACACTTGACGAATAAGTCATACACCAACAGCCAATCAAGTATAACTCTAGTCAATGGTTCTTTTCCTACAACCTTAACAAACAACTGAAATTCCACACTTGCAATCCCAACATTCTCTGGCACTATTCTGATAAAATCACCTCTAAATATTCTTTCATTGAATAAGGCATAGTCGGTTCCGTTCCTGTTCCTTTTTGCCATCTTGCTGGCGTTCTAATGGTAGTAACAGTGTTGGTGTTCTTCTTAAACCCCAACCGATAGTCCCTCACTTGATGGCCGTGCTCACTACCATCAAAGCCTCTTCTAGTCATTCTCGAACACAGGATTAATCCATGCATGCCTTCCATACTTTCGGCACTCACCTAATGAGTCTTCTACCTCCTGTCCTCAAAATACATGAGACTGATCCATACCATCTTCCATGTAACATATCTTCCACGGAACAACATGTTCCATTTGTCTGAATACTGACTTGACTATGCCGCCCTTTCTATTGAGTGGAATAGAATATCATTCTCTCAACATCAGTCTTTACCCTGATCGAATTCGAATTCCCAATCTACTTGCACTGAATCTTGACTCAGATATCAAAATATATTCCCTGACCATCCTTCCAGGTTGGACCTCAGCAAGGTAGCAACAACAGCAACAACTTGATTCTGACCGTACAGGCTCATCCAGATCCCAAGAAATACTTGCATCAGAACGATCCTATCGAGCTTAGGATCATTCGACGCTGCTACACTAGTACCAACCTACCGTGGTACTCTTACACTCGAGCCGCCGAGCCGACACTCGCCACAACCACCTCGGGTACCGACCTTTGTCAGTGCATTATCCCGAGTCACAGAGGACATTGTCCTCTTACTAGGAGTTCTCAGCTCCTGCTCGCTCATGGTTCAGTCTTTACACTAAAACCCGACTTCCCAAATCCACACTGGATTAGAAGATGAGCGATCCTCACACGACAATCAATTCTAGCATCCAGCTAACACAGACATGCACCAGCATGAATTTAAAGGCCTTTCCTACTAACTATCCCATGGTCAACGCTCCTTATCACTCCAATCTTCAACCTCGCTCTGATACCACTTAAACTGGATGTCACGCCCCGATCCTCGAGCACGCACACATCCTTCTCTTTTGGTCGATTTTATAATGCGATATCCCAGGACAATGTATCGCCGACCCTTTCATTTTTCCTTTTTAAGCACATGCGGAAACGATTTAAAATCCCCGACAATAAAACGATGGGATAGAAAAGCGGGTTATATTTTTCATATTGAAATTTACAACCAAACCTTCATACATGGCATTAGACGAGAGCACTTCACAAACTATTCACAACTTCGAGAATCTCACTCTATCTACGCATAAACAAAGGGTTCACAAAGAGATGGGATTTCAATCCTCATCTAAGTCATACTCGAGATCATCCCGATCCTCCTCTCGATTCCTCTTCACTCAGATCACTCTCTTCCTCAATTTCACTTGCGAGTTCTCATTCACAAATTCCTCCTCCTCAGCTCCTCGTCGGGATCCTGAAATGTTTTTCCCCAAACTGGGATGAGACTACGTCTCAGCGAGTTCTACCCCACTAAGCCCGATTAGTAAACCATTATACTAAAGGCTGCCTAAACACGCATAGATCAGAAGACATACCTTGGCATCAGATCCCACCTGCAAGTTAGTACAATTCACAATAGGCACTCAAGCAATCATTTCACAGATCGAAGCATCGATCAAATCGACCTAGTCGATTACAAGCTGACAAGACCACTCACGGTCATTTCCATTCAATCAATCATGTCACAACATCAGATCAAAGCAATGATCAATCGACCTAGTCGATTACATGTCAACGAAGACCATTCCCTGGCCCATTTCAGTTCAATCAATCAATCCATGACAAACGGATCAAATCATATTAATGATTCCATCTATACTCGATAATTAATCTCAACATTCCAATTCAACGTTCCCACTCAAATATAGGCTCAAGGCGCTAGAGGTGACCCCAACACGAAGTCTCGTAATCGTGCGGTACTTAGTCCTTGACCACAAATAACAATAGTATAAGGCGCTAGAGGTAACTCACACGAAGTCTTGCTATCGTGTAGTACTTAGTCCTTCACTACAAAATGCAATAGGGTAAGGCGCTAGAGGTGACTCACACGAGATCTTCCATCGTGTAGCACTTAGCCCTCCACTATGCATAACAATGCAGCAAGGCGCTAGAGGTAATTCCCATGCGACTCAGGTCGCCATGTAATACTTAGTCCTTAACTACAATAAGCAATGGTATAGGGCGCTAGAGGTAACTCACACGAAGTCTTCTACTTGTGTAGTACTTAGTCCTTTACCTGCTCATGATCCATTAGTTACCCTCAACACAACACACATCACATCAACTTCCAATAATCATCTTGCTTCAACTATAAGCCAACACACGATTAATCCATCACGGCCCAATGACATTGTGCCTCGCACTTAACTTTCTCAATTAAAGTAATGTCTTGGCCTCATTTCTTCGTATTAGAAATATCTAATAAAATATCGTGCGTGGGCGCACGGCGGCCTTGGCCAAAATATAATATTTTCCTTTCCATAACTCCCACATTTTCCATAGTCCGCTCAAATAGTTTTGACATTATCAACCGATACCCGGTTATTTTTCAATTAATAACCAATGATTTTCCAATTAAAGAATAGTTCTCATCCTTCGCAAATAATTCAATTCAACACAAAATAAGGCTCCATTAAATAAACGGACTTCACCACGACGATCGTCACGAAATTTCGGTCGTCGGCCATCTCAATCTTAATTTCCGAAAAATAATTAATTAATTAATTAATTTCGAAAATTAATAATTAATTTCAATAAATCCAATTTAGCTCAAATTAAAGCCCAATTAAATAAACGGGCTGCACCATGATCATCAGTATAAAAATTCGGCCACTAGCCATCCAAGTTGAATTTTCGGAAAATAAATAATTAATTTATTTATTTCGAAAAATAATATTTAAATACAAGAAATTCAATTTAGCTTAAAATAAAGCCCGATTAAATAAACGGACTTCACCACGGTCATCAGCATAATTTTCCGATTCCGGACCATTCCAATTGAATTTTCGGAAAATAAATAAATAATTAATTTAATTCCGAAAAATAATATTTAAATGCCAAAAATCCCACTTAGGCCCGAATCGCCAAATCAAGCCCGATTAGGGGTCGGAAAATTCCGAGATACTTCCAATAAATAGTAGACCACGTCTACTTGCTAATTGAATCAATTTATCTAAATCACATCACAATTGACTAATAATTGCTAATTTATTCTAATCTAACAACCTAAACATAATTAATTAAATCTAAACCAACCTTAAGCATAATTAGCCAACTAATCCAGGATTAGTGAGATTACTCACCAAATCGCGCGCAAATCGGATCAATCCGACGGCGGCGACGCGAGGAACGATTGTCCCCAAAGCACGGCTCGGGTTCGGGGCCGGGAAATGGCCCAAAACGGCCCACGAACAGCTGGATACCCACTCCGTGGGTTTGCTGGTTCGGCCGCAAAACAGCAAGAAAGAGAGAGGGTTGGGGGCGGCAAGAGGTCGGGAGAGCGGGTGGTGGCTTGGCGAGGCCGAGCGGTGGCCCACGGTGGCCGGAGGTGGCCGGATCGTGGCCGAACGGAGCTGGACAGAGGATGGGCAGCAGCTGGACGGCACACGGCGGGGATGGCAAACGTGAAGGGGCGGTGGCGGAGCGCGCGGCGTGCGCGGGTGGTGCAGACGGCGGCCCGGCGGCGTGCGGCGAGCGGGCGGCAACGGAGCTGCAGCTTCTGGTCTTCCTCCGCTTCTGGTTTGCTTGAACGAAAGGGGAAGGGAAAATGTCGAGGGAGAGAGATGAGAGAGAGGAGGGGAGATAAACATTGACTGGTCAAAGAGTAGAAAAGAAAAAGAGAGAGAGAATGGGCGGTGGGGAATCGCACGAGGAGGAGGGGAGAGGAGAGAGGAGAGAGAAAGAAAAGAGAGAAAAGAAAGAAAAAAAAAGAGAGGGAGAGAGAGAAAAAGAAAAAAGGAAATGCATATTTCTTTATCTAAATTTTCCTTTCTCTTTTCCTTTTCCTTTCAATTTTCTTTTTGGTGTTCATTTTTCCTCCGATAATTTCTTTATTGAAATTTCGGGCCGTCACAATAAATTGACGAGCGATGAGACAGGATCCTATTTATCCAGTCAAATTAAAACCCGAAAATCTGGATGTCACACACGTGCTTAATTTTGAGGAATTAGATGTGGACGATAGAGTGTCGTACATTGAAAGCCCGGTTCATATTGTGGGTCGGAAAGAGTGAATTCTGCACACCAAGACCATCCAGTTGGTCAAAGTGGTCTGGTAACACCACGGTACTGAAGGAGCAACTTGGGAAAGTGAAGAATTGATGAGATGACTGTACCCCCACCTTTTTGTTTAAAGAATTGTAATGGTTAAATTTCGAGGATGAAATTTTTATAAGAGGGGAAAGAGTTGTGACATCCTGAAATTAAAATCCAGTTTTCAATTGAATAAATCGGGCCTTTCATCGACACGCCTATAATGCTATTCTCTAAGTTGATCACTCATTAAATAACTAGGCTATCTGGGGAAGTCATTAAGGGATTTTAATGCAATAGACTTGAGAATTCGACTCGGAATCGACTACTCGACCGTGTTCATCTACAGAGATCATTACGGCACAATTAAAATGTGATCAGGGATTAGAGATAGGTCAATTCGACTAAGATATGTGACTAAACGTGGGTGATTCTACCAAATTGTGAAATTATCGTTGATCGGTACTAGACTGATTTTTCTGTCGCTTTAGTACCCTGTGTCCGCAGTTGAAACCTCGAGATTTTTTACAACCACCGAGAGTCGCCAATGTGTCAAAGAGGTACAGTGTGGCTTGAAAATGATCAACTACAGGTCAATTGCACTAAAAATTTCTAAAAGCAACTCGGTCGCCTAGGTCACGCTAAAATCGTGCTAGATCGAAATTAACCGTAAATTTAAATCCGATTTTAGAAATTGAAAGTTCTGTCATGTCACAAGTCATTATAGGAATGTCGACTCATCCTCCGAAGATTTTTCTGCAAACCGAGATTTTTGGCAAAAATTTGATATAGGGCCGTTTTCAACCGGAAAATTCAGGGAACCAATTTTTATCGCGTAATTAGGATACAAGTAGGTTCTATTGGTGAGGAAAAATGTCAATTTAATCATAGACATCATGGTAGATTTTATGAGGATCGAATTGGATTAATTCAAGAAAGAATTGAAGGAAATTTGGTCCAATTTAGGGGATAAATGTGTAAATTCATAGCCCCCTTGCCCTCAACTTTTGGACCATTTCAATAGCTTCCTAAGGAAGCTTTGTGGCTGCAAATTGGCTGAGGATGACAGCCAAATGGTGGGACCTCTTCATGGGGGACAAAGAGATAGAGAATGAAGACTTTGGAGGCAAATGGAACCCCCATCCTTGACCAGCTGCTTCTTCTTCCTCTAGCCCATCCTTTATCCATTGTTGAAGCTTTTTCAGAGCTCAAAGAACCATAGAAACTAGCCCTCACATCTCTCTCTCTCCCTCTCTTCAGCCCCAAGGAATTCGTAGCCTTTTCTCCCCTGTTTTTCTTCTCTGCTTGTTTCTGCTCCAGCTGACCTTTCTCCAAAAAACTGAGTTAAAAGTTACCTTCCCGTGTGAATCAGCTCTCGTGCCACCCATCACCATGACTAGGAGACCCAGTCCATACGGAAGAGCCCGGCCTCACCCCGAATGGAGCTGCCGGCCAACTTGCCTAGCCGCCGGAAGCCGCCATTCGCCGGTCCGTCGGGCAGCTCACCCACCTGCACTGTTTCACCTATTTCGTGATTTTTAGCCGTTTTCTCCCCATTTCGACCCTACCTCCACCCATACTAACCACTAGCAAGTCCCCCTTGACCCCGAGTGCCGCCGGTTGCCGGCCACCCCCTCGCCGGAGCTTCGATCGGAAAATCCTTGCCGTTGCAGCCGCTGGTTCTCTCCTTTAGTTCAGCCAAGAACAAAAGGAGAAGCCAGCAATGGTCTTAAAGCTTTATGGCCCATTTTCAAGCCCTTCCCGACCTCTGTTGGTGTTGCCGCTAGGGGGATTGTCGCCCGCCTCCGCGTCGCCATCGCTGTGGACTTACTGGAATACTAAACCGGTGAGTTTACTCACTAATCTCCGCTTAGGGAGTTAATTATGCTTAAGGGATGATTAGATTAGCCTAATGATGGTTTAGGGGTTAGATTAGCTTAGTTAATTGTTAATTAGATTATGTGCATGATTAGTTCAATGGATGGTCTAATTAGTCTAATTATGCAATTAGATTAGTGTAAGCATGATTAGACTTTTAATTAATTATTTTGATTAATTATTTATCTATTTAAATTAAATATTATTGAATATTAAATATTATTTAAATTAAATTAATTTGCGGAATTTAGTTAATTATTAATTAATTAATATTTTCCGGAAATTATGCTAGGAGAGCCGCTCAATAGAATTTCGAGTTGATTGCTGTGGTATGGTTAGATTACGCAATTGACAGCTAGATTGGTCAGTTGGTTGATGATTGTGCAATTGTGTGGTAGTTGTGAATTAGTTGAATTATGCAACTGATTGCTGGATTAGTTAATTGAGTGATGATTTGTAAAATTGTGTGGTAATTGTGAATTGTAAACATTTGGTTTTGATACCTGGCTAAGCTAGAGAACCGCCTAACTTGGAATAGGTTTTGCCCATCGGGCCATGATTAACCGCTGAAGTATGGCTGTGCCCATCGGGCCATGATTAACCGCCGAACTTGGAAGTAGGTTGTGCCCGTTGGGCCGTGATTTACCACCGAACATTTAGTAGGCTGTGCCTTTGGGCCGTGATTAACCTGGTTACACCAGAAGACCGCTTAACATGGAGTAAGTCGTGCCCGTGTGTGGCCGTGTTTAATAATTGGAATGAGTGATTGATTGAGATTTAGTATGATGTGTTCCAATTGTTGAGTGATGTTACTGCACATATATGAGATGTGAATTGTGCTAACGTGTAGGAAGGGACTGAGGCTAGGTAAGTCCTCTGTATTATGTGGTTAGACCACCTTGGGTGTATTTCATTTCTAATAGGGGTTTAGGGGGTGAACTTGCTGAGACATTGTCTCACCCCATCGTGGGCTTAACTTTTCAGGTCCTTAGATAGTGGTTGAGGAGGACCAAAGCCCTGGAGTCTATGGAGGTGAAGTCTAAAGGATCGGCGTATGTGTCTGACTAGTATGTCGTAGGACAGCTTCTTTTTGAGAGCCTACCTGTTGTAACCTTTTGACCAGACTCGTTTTGTAACTAAACCCCGTTATTTATAAAAGTTGACTTTTGTGAAATGTTGCCCTGCTTTCCTATCCCATCCTATTTGTTGTCAGGGTTTTATTGTTTCACTTCTGCATGTGTATTAATAATGATTGGGTCGGCGACGGGTCCTGAGAATGTCATATTTGTATTGACCATTGAGGGATGCGCGCGCGCTTGAGGTCCGGGGCGTGGCACCAAAAAAAGAAGAACCAACAAAAGAAGGCCACCAGCCTGCCAAACAAGGCAACCCACCCCCAAAACCCCTAGCAAAACCGATCGCCACCCTCACGGATCAGCACCGAGCAAAGCGTTCTAATGCAGAGGCTAAGCGAGACGAGACGCGACGCTACAATATTTATAAGTGCATGTTTATTTTTTGATTACATTAGGCCATTTAAATTTTGGATTATATGGGTAAGTATGTTTTACCATCGATTGAAACCATTTTTTTTTTTGGGTGATCAACCAAATTAAGAGGTTGTTTTTTTTTTTTTTTTTTAAGAATATTTGATGCTTTTATTTGTCAAATAATTGGTACAAATTTGTGACTCGGCATATAATCATTATATTGTGCCCATTTAATGTGATGAAGTTAATATTTGCGTTCATATATATGAAGTTTGAATGACATATAGGACAATACGGTGGAGTTGGGTCCATTGGCAATTCACTAAGGCCTCATATTAGCTTTCACATTTATGAAAGCGTATTGCCATTTGGAGCATGAGGCTGAAATAGCACGAATGTTAATAATTGCTATGCTCAGATATTCGAAATTGAATTAAATCATAATCTGCCAACATCAAAACAGATACATATTAATAAAGGGTCTCAACTGTTAGAGGTCATCATTTACTTGTGTATGAACTCACTCACATAGATAGTATGGTCGGTAATATCGATTAAGTTTCTCAATTCAAATTATGTTTTGCATTGACATTATAGCTCATCATTCTCTCAGGCCCATCAAATCTACATCAAGAAAGAAGAACCAGAGGTGACTTTTGTAGATGGTTTGTATAGAGAAACAAAGTGGAAGAACAAGACTGTCTTCATCCTCTGCAACGGTGCATGGAGATGTATTATATAGGGGTGAGAGGTTTCTTTTTTATTTAATTTCTTCTATCCTTCTTGTTATTGGCATAGCAATTGTATATTACGACTACATCGAATATATACCTTTTTAACTAGAACATTATGTCCGCGAGCAGTAGTAGAACAGCTTCCATTGTGGCACTACACTCTTTATACTTGCATGTTGACTATTGATTATATTGGGCTATTAAAATTTCGATTAATATCATGGAAAAATCCAAACTAGTATACCTATGACAAATCTATTCTAAATTACTTTTTAAGTTACCAAAACCCCAGATTAGTACATCTATGACAAATTTATCTCAAGCTAATTTTTGGGTCGATAAAAACTTTAAACTAGTACACTTGTGATATATTTACCCTCCATCAACTTTCGCCAAATCTTATGATGAAATTTATAAGCTAGATGACACATGACAATAACTCAATTGACATAGCAACCCTAATAAGGGGGGAATTGGAAAGCTTAGTTGTGGTGATTCGAAAGATTCCCTATGGAAAAAATAGAGATGTCTCCCAGATTACCCTTAATATGTGGAAGTAGCGACACAATTTAATAAAGTCAGTTGGTTTGAATGCTACATGAAGAACATAAGATAGACGACCGAATGAGAAAACCCAGAAGAGTGATTTGGCAAAATTCACATTGATTTGGGATAAATTTGTCACATATGTACCGGTTTGGTTTTTGATTACTCAAAAATTAGTTTGGGTAAATTTATTATAGATTTATTAATTTGGGATTTTTGATAACCCAAAAATTGGTTTAGGGTAAATTTGTTACAAGTCTATTGTGGCATCCCAAAATCTCATGGCAATTTCCAGACACATTATGACCTATGGAAAAGGGAATGGTTGTGTCATTGAAGCATGTTGTGGCCACTAGATCAAAGAAATGTAATAGAATTAATGGCCAAGCACCTAATGGGCTAATATTTTGTTAGAAACATGTTCCATGCCCATGTAAGATCCCGATTTATTTGAGGAGGAAATTATGCTTTTGGCCATGAATTTTATAAGTTGGATTTTATTAGTCTATGTTACAAAGTATTATAGCCATTTAAATTTGTAATTTAGTACTTTGATTTAATAGGGATATAATTAGGGGTTAAAATTGGATTTAATTAAGCTTGGGTCTTAGGCCCAAGATGGGCCAATTGGCTGGCCCATTAGAGCCATGAGGGGCCGTCGACTGTGAGGGGGGAGGGGGGGGGGAACCAGTTTTGCATGTTCTCCCCCATTTGTCCCAAGTTGATGACCAAGTGTCATCCATGCAAGAATCAATCATTGCTAATGATGAGTAGGAGAGAAATAAAAAGAAAAGGTGGCCGGTTTAGGGAGGAGGTGTGTCGACCGTGAGAGAGAGAGAGGAGAGGAAGAGAGAAAGGAAAGGGAAGGAAAGGAAGAAGAGAAGAAGAAGGAGGAGGAGCCGTGACCGTCGCCGCCGTGTCCCGCCGCCGTTGTGCTCGCCATTGCTCGATTTAGAGGCAAGTAAGATCCTTGATCTACTCTTGCATGTTGTGTTTAATATGTGTGGTTGATTGATGAAGAATCTCGGAGGTCTAGAATGTGCAAAAACCGAAGTTACAAGGGTGGTGTCCTAAGCTAGTGAACTGTTTTTGAGAAAACAGCTTGACCCAGAATGTTGTAGGGGCTTGCATGCGATGTTTGAGTCCGATTTTGGCTTCGACTTCTTAATGAAAGTTGTAGATAACATCTTAAAGTATAACATACTAAAATTTGAGGAAAAATGAATGAGTTTTGTGGGGCTGAAACCCTCCCTCTACGAAAATGTTAAATCTGAAGCTGTTTTGTTGACCTCTTGGTGATTTTATGTGTTGCATGTAACTTTTTACTGAGAATTTCACTTTGACCCCCCATAAAAATTGTAGAGGACATCTTGAAGACTAGCATACTCAAATTTGAGATAAAAAGAACAAGTATAGCCTAGCAAAACGATTTTTATTTTGAAGACGTTAGATCTGGAAATGCTGTACTGAGCTCCAGTGACTTCGTGGACTATAAAGTGACTTTCCTTTGAAAATATCACCTTGATCCCTTAATGAAAGTTGTAGTAGACCTCTTGAGGCAAAACATATCAAAAATTCAGAGGAAAATAAGGAAGATAAGTAGGTAAAATCGTGATTTTTCGGAGACGGCTAAACCTGAAATGTTCGGTACTAGGAACAGGGGCTTCAACCGTCCATAGTTAATTATCTAGGACGAATATGACCTTGATGTCTTCATGAAAAATATATCTTAGGGTCTTGAATATCACATGGTAAAATTTCATAATTTTTTAAGGTGATTTGTGTATTTAATTTGGAATATTTCTAAAACCGTGCAATCTGATGTGTCCGAATTTTTGCAAGCTATAATGCATGATCTATATCTTTTTCTGTGAGATTATTTTGGGTATGTGTTCTTCATGAAATATCTCTCTTTATGTCTTCCATACAATATATTTAAAGTTCGTAATTTTTAAAGTTCATTTTCCTATTTAACCAAAAATATTTCAAAAACTGTGCAAATGGAACCGTGAGAATAATAGAATTGTGATGCACGGTTTATACTAAATTACATGGAGATATTTTGGTGTAGTGTTCTTCATGAAGTTTCTGCCTTTATGTCTTGACTATTACATGTTTAAATTTCATAATTATTGAAGGTCATATGGGTATTTAATTAATATGTTTTATAAAATTGTGCAAGCTGGATTTTGTAAATTTCAAAAGCTGTGATGTATGGATTAGTCTAAGTTGTATGAACCCCATGGATATGTTGTCTTAAGTGGTTGAATCTTGCTGCACATGTGATGATATTTGGCACTACATATAAGAATCAAAATGCTGAAAATGACCTTGTTGCCATCATATCATATGCCATGTTGATATTAAGCCATAAATGTGAATGGCCGTCGGAGGTGTGAGGCGACGATGCCCCAGGAGTGTCGGGATGCCCGGCTAGGGAGTGTGTATGCCGGATGCCCGGAGGATGTGTGCCAGATGTCCTCGGGAGTTTTGAGATGCCCAAAATGTGGGGGTGCCAGAAGCCCGGAGGTGTGTGCCGGGGGATACCTTGTGATGCCAGTTGGGGTACGAGATGCCCGGAGTGTGTGTGCCGGATGCCCGGAGGTGTGTGCCGGAGGTTCCTCGCGATGCCAGGTTGGGTGCGAGCGATAAATGTGGGATGCAATTACTGGTCCCGGGAAAGAAAAATGTGGCGACCCAATTGAAAGAATAAAAACTGAGAAATTGAAATTGAGTCATGCATGGTATGGTGACATGTTTGCATGAATGCTTGATGATGAGTGCATTGATGTATATGCACCTATGGCATGATGGTATATGCATGAATGCTTGGTGATGAGTACATGATGGTGTATGCATATATGGTATGATGACATATGCATGGCTGCAAGGTAAGTAATGCTTGGATGCATGAATAATATGAACTATACCATGATGTCTTGATTGTTCTGTGTGATGCATTGAGTAGTTTAATGGATCCTCTACCTGCTGAGTGGTTGTACTCATCTCTTTTGGGGACTAACATTTCAGATTAGAAAGATACCGCTCCCTACTGTCACGCGGGGCACCTTTTACGGCCTTCCATCTGACGTGGAGGTCGAGTGTATGGAGATCGATTGTCCAACCATCCCTGGTCTGACGTTCATTCAGATTCATGCATTGGTGATGTATGACGTGGGCCTGGCTGGGGGCCCGGTCATTCAGGAGTTCACATCTGTCCACGTCCGTCGTGAAGGAGTGATGCGGGGAATGTTGCCGCCGCCACCACCTGACGCACCGGGATGGGTGTGAAACCCCGTGTGAGGAGTGGGAGCTGACACTTTTTGGACATAGCCGACATTTATAGATGGAGGATTATACATGATCGACATAGAGAGTCGAGTTGTCTCTTTTTGAGTTGTGGCCAAGTCTAGCCAAGAGTCTTGGCTTTCCTTTTGGTTGTACCTACCCGTGAACTCTATAGAAATGACCTGACCAAGAATAAGATACAGATTGGTTCTGATGAAGCAAAGCAGTTGAAAGCGGGCCCAAGCGAGGTGGTGCCTTATGAAAGCTTTTAAACTTTTCAGTGTTTATTGCTATTGAGTGTTAAGCCACAAGGTTTAAACTGACTGCAATATGGCCTCCTAGTTGCAATGTGTGTTCATCGGAGTTCCATATTTTCCAAAGCAACAATCACATATTATAGACAATTTCTAGATAAGATAATAAGTCAATCACCAAACATTTATTGTGCACTTTATCTAGCTTTCTATGGTCACTCGAGAAAACAATCTAGCGTCGTACCTTGTTGAGCCCAAATTTACTTCTGTAATTTCTGCACAAAAGTGCCGTATCATGTAACCACTTGAAAAATTTCAGTATTAGTCATTTGTATAGAGTATGACAATTATATAGGAGTTTCCACAATTTTGTGTTCAATATTCGAGAAAAGTTATAAAGAAAATCTTTACGCAATGTATAAAATCAAATACTCCTAAGGATGGGTAGAGCTTAATATAGCCAAATCCAATACGAGAGGCATAGCGGAAAATTGTCCTGCACTGCGTGTCCGGGAGATATTGCTCGATGACTTTCCCCAAGGATCTCATTTTGCATTGCCCGTTATTTCCTCCCACTTTTTTGGAGGAACATATTTTGTACGTAGTCTGCAAGACAGAAAGGACAGTACGGTAGAGTTGGGTCCGTGGCCATTCACTGAGGCCTTATATTAGCTTTCACGCGTATCAATGTTTTATTGCCAAAACAGCAACTCCACTATGGTTATCTATTAAAATCACTTTATTCTTTTCTTCTTTTTCGGTCCAGCACCACGTCTACCCTCCTCCTCCTCCTCTTCCTCTGCATTTTAGAGAGACACCAGGCGCTTTTGGAACTACATGGAAACTTTCTATAAGCATCCGATGAATCTTGATCGAGTGCGGCGGTCTCTCCATTCCAAACACACCGAACGATTATCAGAGACACGCAAATCTATGATCACAGAGTGATCCCAAAAAAATACGCAAGTATTGGAATTCAAGTGCAAGTCTTGAGTGAGAAAGACAGGCACACTTATCACTTGAGCAGTCTCTCGAGATCAAAAAAATAGACACCGCTTAGTTTTCTCACAAGAAAACTGACCGAATTTAAAGTGAAAGCTCTTAATTTTTTACTTATGAAACAATTCTTAATTTCCTAAATGATAACCTATCGTCATGATAATGATAATGGTATTATATTACATTGTTTAAGAAACTTTTAGTTGCCGCACCGGCTTTTTTTTTAATCTCAATTTCTGTTCGAAGTTGATTTTAAAGCTTAATATTTTAAACATGGGGACTGAAGTCCTTCTTCTTTATTTTTTAACCCCTGAAATTATCACTTATTAAAATTCTAACCTTAATCTCGCATTATATATGACTTTTCATGTGAAAAAAAAAAAGGAAAAAAGAATTAAGATGTAGTTTGTGAATAGTTACGGGACCAAAACACTATTTTCATTGAAGTTTAGATTGAAATAATGAGGCATGATTAAATTAAAATTTAACGGTAGAACTTTTGGATCACCGGGTTGGAAGAATTTTGGTTGATAGTTGCAATATAATTAGCTTAAATATTAAGATTGATTGGGGAATAAAGCACGACTCTCGTGGATCTTATTTTCAATACATATTGTCAAATAAATTGGGCATTATTGGACATGCAATACTTGTCGACTCTCATTATTGACGAATCATTAGCAGTACACTATCCTTAATTGGAAGGGTTGGTAAAGTTGAGGGAATTGTGAATGCCTCACGAGGACACCTTGTTGTGCTTGAGGGATGTATAATCCTTGGAACTGTCTCAATTAGAAAGAGTTGTTGAAGTTCAAGGTTTGGGAGAACAGGGATCTTTGTTGCATGTCATTCAATTGGAACATTACCTAACTCACGCAAGTTGAAGAAGCTAAGGTGTGTTGAAAGGTTGTACTAAGCTTAAGAGTCATGGAAGGAGAAATATAACTTATAGTCTTTAAAGCAATTGGAGACGAAACGTTGTAGATCTCTGAAAATGTATTGCCCCATGTGTCAAGATCGACCAAAATAGAGATGGAACTATAACAATTGTAGTAGCTACTGTGGTAAGAAAACACTGTGATATGTGATGCGGTTGTGGTAGACTTACAATATACTAACTATTTGCAAGTGTCATGGACTCCACTCTATTGTCTCAAGTATCATTGTGTACTACACATGTACGCATTTAAAACTTAGTTGGTTATGAGATTTGCAAGTAATACTACCTAAGTATTGAATGGTGAATCAGGGAATTTTGATTTTGTTTCACCAAAGTTTAGATATTTAAAATTGAATTAAATCATGGACGGCCGATGTCAAAGTAGATATATCGTAATGAACGGTCTCAACTACTAGAGGTTGACGTTCACTCGTCCATGAACTCCCTTACCTCGACGCTACCTTGGACCCCGGGGTGGGGGGTGGTTGGCCCCCCCGGGAGGGAGGGTTGGTCCGCAGGCAATTTTAGTACGACAAAAATGATGGAGTGGACCCACTTGTTATTAATCACCGTCTTTGAGGTTGTAGGCATTGTGTAAGATGAATCGATGACACCCCTGTCCAGCCTGTGCGCATTGAAGGATGTGTGTGGATGTCAAAGTTGGTATATCTTAATAAAGGGTCTCAACTACTGGAGGTTGGAAAATATTCTTTTACACCTGAAATTATCACTTATTAAAATTCTAACCTTAATATCGCATTATATATGACTTTTCATGTGAAAAAAAAAAAGAGAATTAAGATGTAGTTTGTGCGTAGTTACGGGACCAAAAAATTATTTTCATTGAAGTTTAGATATAAATAATGTGGCATTATTAAATTAAAATTTAACGGTAGAAGTTTTGGGTCATGGGGTTGGAAGAAATTTTGGTTGATGGTTGCAGTATAATTAGCTTAATTATTAAGATTGATTGGGGAATAAAGCACGACTCTCGTGGATCTTATTTTCAATACATTTTTTCAAATAAATTGGGCATTATTGGAGACGCAATACCTTTCGACTCTCATTATTGACGAATCATCAGCAGTACACTATCTTTTCTTGGAAGGGTTGGTAAAGTTTAGGGAATTGTGAATGCCTCACAAGGACACCCTGTTGTGCTTGAGGGATGTATAATCCTTGGAACTGTCTCAATTAGAAAGAGTTGTTGAGGTTCAAGGTTTGGGAGAATAGGGATCTTTGTTCCATGTGATTCAATTGGAACATTACCTAACTCACGCAAGTTGAAGAAGCTAAGGTGTGTTGAAAGGTTGTACTAAGCTTAAGAGTCATGGAAGGAAAAATATAGCTTATAGTCTTTCAAGCAATTAGAGATGACAGGTTGTAGATCTCTGAAAATGTATTGCTCCATGTGTCAAGATCGACCAAAATAGAGTTGGAACTGTAACAATTGTAGCAGCTACCGTGGTAAAAAAACATTATGAAATGTGATGCGGTTGTGGTAGACTTACAATATACTAACTATTTGCAGGTGTCATGGATTCCACTCTTTTGTCTCAAGTATCATTGTGTACTACATGTGTATGCATTTAAAACTTAGTTGGGTTATGAGATTTGCAAGTAATACTACCTAACTATTGAATGGTGAATTAGGGAATTTTGATCTTGTTTCACTAAAATTTAGATATTTAAAATTGAATTAAATCACGGACCGCCGATGTCAAAGTAGATATATCGTAATGGAGGGTCTCAACTACTAGAGGTTGACGTTCACTCGTGCATGAACTCCCTTACCTCGACGCTACCTTGGACCCCGGGGTGGGGGGTGGTTGGGCCCCCCTGGGGGAGGGTTGGTCTGCAGGCAATTTTAGTACGACAAAAATGATGGAGTGGACCCACTTGTTATTAATCACCGTCTTTGAGGTTGTAGGCATTGTGTAAGATGATTCGATGACACCCCTGTCCAGCCTGTGGGCATTGAAGGATGTGTGCGGATGTCAAAGTTGGTATATCTTAATAAAGGGTCTCAACTACTGGAGGTTGGAAATATTCTTTTACACCTGAAATTATCACTTATTAAAATTCTAACCTTAATTTCACATTATATATGACTTTTCATGTGAAAAAAGAAAAGAAAAGAAAAGAGAATTAAGATGTAGTTTGTGCGTAGTTACGGGACCAAAAAATTATTTTCATTGAAGTTTAGATATAAATAATGTGGCATTATTAAATTAAAATTTATCGGTAGAAGTTTTGGGTCATGGGGTTGGAAGAAATTTTGGAGGATGGTTGCAGTATAATTAGCTTAATTATTAAGATTGAATGGGGAATAAAGCACGACTCTCGTGGATCTTATTTTCAATACATTTTTTCAAATAAATTGGGCATTATTGGAGACGCAATACCCGTCGACTCTCATTATTGACGAATCATCAGCAGTACACTATCCTTTCTTGGAAGGGTTGGTAAAGTTTAGGGAATTGTGAATGCCTCACAAGGACACCCTGTTGTGCTTGAGGGATGTATAATCCTTGAACTGTCTCAATTAGAAAGAGTTGTTGAGGTTCAAGGTTTGGGAGAATAGGGATCTTTGTTCCATGTGATTCAATTGGAACATTACCTAACTCACGCAAGTTGAAGAAGCTAAGGTGTGTTGAAAGGTTGTACTAAGCTTAAGAGTCATGGAAGGAAAAATATAGCTTATAGTCTTTCAAGCAATTGGAGATGAAAGGTTGTAGATCTCTGAAAATGTATTGCTCCATGTGTCAAGATCGACGAAAATAGAGACGGAACTGTAACAATTGTAGCAGCTACCGTGGTAAAAAAACATTATGAAATGTGATGCGGTTGTGGTAGACTTACAATATACTAACTATTTGCAGGTGTCATGGACTCCACTCTTTTGTCTCAAGTATCATTGTGTACTACACGTGTATGCATTTAAAACTTGGTTGGGTTATGAGATTTGCAAGTAATACTACCTAAGTATTGAATGGTGAATTAGGGAATTTTGATCTTGTTTCACTAAAATTTAGATATTTAAAATTGAATTAAATCACGGACCGCCGATGTCAAAGTAGATATATCGTAATGAAGGGTCTCAACTACTAGAGGTTGACGTTCACTCGTGCATGAACTCCCTTACCTCGACGCTACCTTGGACCCCGGGTGGGGGTGGTTGGGCCCCCCTGGGGGAGGGTTGGTCCGCAGGCAATTTTAGTACGACAAAAATGATGGAGTGGACCCACTTGTTATTAATCACCGTCTTTGAGGTTGTAGGCATTGTGCAAGATGATTCGACGACACCCCTGTCCAGCCTGTGGGCATTGAAGGATGTGTGCGGATGTCAAAGTTGGTATATCTTAATAAAGGGTCTCAACTACTGGAGGTTGGAAAATATTCTTTTACACCTGAAATTATCACTTATTAAAATTCTAACCTTAATTTCACATTATATATGACTTTTCATGTGAAAAAAGAAAAGAAAAGAAAAGAGAATTAAGATGTAGTTTGTGCGTAGTTACGGGACCAAAAATTATTTTCATTGAAGTTTAGATATAAATAATGTGGCATTATTAAATTAAAATTTAACGGTAGAAGTTTTGGGTCATGGGGTTGGAAGAAATTTTGGTTGATGGTTGCAGTATAATTAGCTTAATTATTAAGATTGAATGGGGAATAAAGCACGACTCTCGTGGATCTTATTTTCAATACATTTTTTCAAATAAATTGGGCATTATTGGAGACGCAATACCTGTCGATTCTCATTATTGACGAATCATCAGCAGTACACTATCCTTTCTTGGAATGGTTGGTAAAGTTGAGGGAATTGTGAATGCTTCACGAGGACACCTTGTTGTGCTTGAGGGATGTATAATCCTTGGAACTGTCTCAATTAGAAAGAGTTGTTGAGGTTCAAGGTTTGGGAGAATAGGGATTTGGGTTGCATGTGATTCAATTGGAACATTACCTAACTCACGCAAGTTGAAGAAGCTAAGGTGTGTTGAAAGGTTGTACTAAGCTTAAGAGTCATGGAAGGAGAAATATAACTTATAGTCTTTAAAGCAATTGGAGACGAAAGGTTTTAGATCTCTGAAAATGTATTGCCCCATGTGTCAAGATCGACCTAAATAGAGACGGAACTGTAACAATTGTAGTAGCTACCGTGGTAAGAAAACATTGTGAAATGTGATGCGGTTGTGGTAGACTTACAATATACTAACTATTTGCAGGTGTCATGGACTCCACTCTTTTGTCTCAAGTATCATTGTGTACTACACATGTATGCATTTAAAACTTAGTTGGGTTATGAGATTTGCAAGTAATACTACCTAAGTATTGAATGGTGAATTAGGGAATTTTGATCTTGTTTCACTAAAGTTTAGATATTTAAAATTGAATTAAATCACGGACCGCCGATGTCAAAGTAGATATATCGTAATGAAGGGTCTCAACTACTAGAGGTTGACATTCACTCGTGCATGAACTCCCTTACCTCGACGCTACCTTGGACCCCGGGGTGGGGGGTGGTTGGGCCCCCGTGGGGGAGGGTTGGTCCGCAGGCAATTTTAGTACGACAAAAATGATGGAGTGGACCCACTTGTTATTAATCACCGTCTTTGAGGTTGTAGGCATTGTGTAAGATGATTCGATGACACCCCTGTCCAGCCTGTGGGCATTGAAGGATGTGTGCGGATGTCAAAGTTGGTATATCTTAATAAAGGGTCTCAACTACTGGAGGTTGGAAAATATTCTTTTACACCTGAAATTATCACTTATTAAAATTCTAACCTTAATATCGCATTATATATGACTTTTCATGTGAAAAAAGAAAAGAAAGAGAATTAAGATGTAGTTTGTGCGTAGTTACGGGACCAAAAAATTATTTTCATTGAAGTTTAGATTTAAATAATGTGGCATTATTAAATTAAAATTTAACGGTAGAAGTTTTGGGTCATGGGGTTGGAAGAAATTTTGGTTGATGGTTGCAGTATAATTAGCTTAATTATTAAGATTGATTGGGGAATAAAGCACGACTCTCGTGGATCTTATTTTCAATACATTTTTTCAAATAAATTGGGCATTATTGGAGACGCAATACCTGCCGACTCTCATTATTGACGAATCATCAGCAGTACACTATCCTTTCTTGGAAGGGTTGGTAAAGTTGAGGGAATTGTGAATGCTTCACGAGGACACCTTGTTGTGCTTGAGGGATGTATAATCCTTGGAACTGTCTCAATTAGAAAGAGTTGTTGAGGTTCAAGGTTTGGGAGAATAGGGATCTTTGTTGCATGTGATTCAATTGGAACATTACCTAACTCCCGCAAGTTGAAGAAGCTAAGGTGTGTTGAAAGGTTGTACTAAGCTTAAGAGTCATGGAAGGAGAAATATAACTTATAGTCTTTAAAGCAATTGGAGACGAAAGGTTGTAGATCTCTGAAAATGTATTGCCCCATGTGTCAAGATCGACCTAAATAGAGACGGAACTATAACAATTGTAGTAGCTACCGTGGTAAGAAAACATTGTGAAATGTGATGCGGTTGTGGTAGACTTACAATATACTAACTATTTGCAGGTGTCATGGACTCCACTCTTTTGTCTCAAGTATCATTGTGTACTACACATGTATGCATTTAAAACTTAGTTGTGTTATGAGATTTGCAAGTAATACTACCTAAGTATTGAATGGTGAATCAGGGAATTTTGATCTTGTTTCACTGAAGTGTAGATATTTAAAATTGAATGAAATCACGGACTGCCGATGTCAAAGTGGATATATCGTAATGAAGGGTCTCAACTACTAGAGGTTGACGTTCACTCGTGCATGAACTCCCTTACCTCGACGCTACCTTGGTCCCCGGGGTGGGGGGTGGTTGGGCCCCCCAGGGGTTGGTCCGCAGGCAATTTTAGTACGACAGATATGATGGAGTGGACCCACTTGTTATTAATCACCGTCTTTGAGGTTGTAGGCGTTGTGTAAGATGATTCGATGACACCCCTGTCCAGCCTGTGCGCATTGAAGGATGCGTGCCGATGTCAAAGTAGTTATATCTTAATAAAGGGTCTCAACTACTGAAGGTTGGCGTTCACACGTGCATGAACTCCCTTACCTCAACGGTACCTTGGACCCCTGCCCCCCGGGGAGGGGGGTGTTGGGTTTTGAGTGTTTTGGGGGGTTGTGGTCCGCAGGCAATTTTTGTACAAAAGAAATGATGGTGCGGACCCACTTGTTATTAATCACCGTCTTTGAGGTTGTAGGCATCGTGTAAGATGATTCGATGACACCCCTGTCCAGCCTGTGCGCATCGAAGGATGCGAGGGGCATCTTTGGGAGATAAAGTGCAGTAACGCCATCTATAAATTAAAGCCTCGTGCCCCTCTTCCTGACCACCATTTTATCGTCTGAATGATTTCTTCCTCGCTCTGGATATCGACATACGCCTACTGCTAGAAGCCTCTCTTTCACCTTATCTTTTTTGGCTGTTCTTTTAGTTGGAACCGTCGTGTGTTCGTCATATTGAATCTTTCCTCTTCTTCAGTCATGTCGTTTCTGGGTTCCATCAGTTCCGCCTTCGTCAGCATATATTATTCTTAACTTTCATTTCTCCACAAAGAGGAAGGGAAGAGAACCAGAACGATAGAATTCAAAAAGGGGGGAATGGCGGATTGTGTTCTGTCTATAGCTTCCAAAGTGGCAGAGTACCTGGTGGCCCCGGTCATTCGTCAATGCGGCTACATGATATTCTCCGACAGCCACGTTCGCCAACTTAATGGTGAACTTACGAAGCTGGGTCACGCGAGGGAAAGGGTGCAGCATTCCGTTCGTCAAGCTGAAAACAACATGAAGCCAATTGAAGCCGACGTCAACCAGTGGGAGAAAGAAGCGGAGACCATCACCAACAAGGCTGGCGAGGTGCTGAAAGACGACCGAGGAGCCAAGAAAACTTGCTTCTATGGGTGGCTTCCCAACCCGAAGACGCGTTATCATCTCGGCAAAGAGGCAGTCAAGATGGTCAAGGACATCCAGGAACTCACTGCACGTCAATTCAAGAAAGTTCACTTCGAGAATCCTCCGCCAGGGATTGTTAGCGGTGCTCCCAACGTGAAGTCGTTGGCCGGTGATGGGGGCGACACGATCACCGATTCGCGAGCTTCCATCTTTCAGGGCATAATGAAAGCTCTGGCTGATGAGAAGCACAAAGTGATTGGGGTCTACGGGCCTGGCGGCGTGGGGAAGAGTACGCTGTTGAAGGATGTCGGGGAGAAACTCAGTAAAGAGGGGGAAACGTTCCACATGATCGTCAAATCAAAAGTCTCGCAGACTCCAGACTTGACGAAAATCCAATACGATATCGCTTATGCCTTGAGTCTAAATAGTCTGAAAGATGAGCCGAGTGAAGAGGGAAAAAGAGATATTCTGTTCAAGAGATTACAGGAGAATCCGAGTGAGAAGATTCTCATAATATTGGACGACCTGTGGGCTGAACTCGATTTAAAGGCGGTTGGAATTCCTCTGGGAGACGAGAGCATGAACTGCAAATTGTTGCTAACTTCTAGAGATAAAAGTGTGCTGAAGCAAAAGATGCATGCCGATCAAACATTTCATCTTGAAGGTTTAAAGGCAGATGAAGCTTTCAGGCTATTTGAAAAGATAGTCGGCGACAAGCTCAAAGATAATGAGGAATTGAACGTAAAGGCGGCTCAAGTGGTAGCGAAGCTTGCAGGTTTGCCTCTTTTGATTAGCTCCGTTGCAAACACCTTAAAATGTAGTGATGTGTCCACGTGGGAAAACATGTTAATAAAAGTAGAAGACCCAAATAATGAGAGAATAGTGAAGTGGAGTTACGACTATTTGAAGAGTGAGGACGCCAAATGCTTATTCTTGCTTTGTGGTCTTATCGGTGGGACCATTGAAGTCGAGCTTCTGCTGGGACTAGGCATGGGTTTGGGCTTGTTTGAGGGATACAATAAGACGATACAAGGTTCGAGGAATAGATTGAATGCTATGCTTGAAAGCCTTCATTCTATTTGTCTGTTGCAGGATGGCGGCGATGATAAGGAAACTGTGACCATACATGATCTTTACAGTGAGGTGGTTGCCTCAACTCCATTACGAGGTCAGAATTCCTTAATGATGAACAACAATTGTGGCCCTTGGCCAAAGGAAAAGCTTGAGAAATGTTGGGCAATATGCCTAACTGATGTTGGCAACGATTATCTTGCTCAACTAATGCCGTGTCAGTTTTCTAACCTGAAGATACTCATGATTTCTTATCTAGAATATAGCCGCCGGCTGCTAGCACGCCCACATGATGTGGGAGATTGCAGTGGACTAATAGATTTCAAATACATGAAGGAGCTCCAAGTCCTATATCTTCGCTTCATGCATATCACTACTTTACCTTCCTCGATCAAAATCCTCGAGAACCTCCGGTCATTGTACTTAGACAATTGCCTCGTAGAGGATGTGGCAATTCTTGGCAAGCTTAAAGCATTACAGGTTCTCAGCTTCACAGAGTCTAAAATTTCTAGACTGCCTAAAGAAATCGGGGAACTGACGAATCTGAGATCATTGAATCTAAGCAATTGCAACAATCTTAAGATAATCGAGCCTGGTGTCCTAAAAGCCTTAATTAACTTGGAAGAGTTATATATGAAGGGAAGCTTTTATCAATGGATGGGCAAGGATAAAACACCGTCAGAATTGTGTAATGCTAGGCTCACCGAATTGAAAAGCTTGACAAAGCTAACAGCTCTGGAAATATCGATCCCTGATCCCACCATACTCCTAGAGGATGGTGACCTGCCATTTGGGAACCTGATCAGATTTTGGATCAAGATAGGAAAGGTAAGCTGGATTACGGAATTCATGGAATCCAAAGGTTTGAGAACCATGAAGATCAAATTGGAAGGGTGCCATGGTATTCTTTTAAAAGAATGGGTTAAGAAGACACTACACAAGACTGAATACTTGCATTTGGATGGATTGAGAGAGTTCAAGAATGCTAATGAGTTGTGCATCCAAGGAATTCCGCAACTGAAGCATCTCGACGTTCAGAATAGCCCCTCAATCAAGTACATTGCTAGTTCATCCAATGACCTCATTCTTACTGCATTTACAATTTTGGAGTCTTTAATCCTCAATAATTTGGTTAATCTAGAGAAGATATGTCATGGCCCTATTGACCCAGAGTGCTTCAACAAATTGAAATTTGTGAATGTCGGAAAGTGTGACCGATTGAAAAATCTATGGTGTCTTTCAAAGATGCAAAGACTTGTACAGCTGGAAAAGATTTTGGTATGGAAATGTGACTCAATGCAAGCCATTATTGCAGTTGATGCAGAAGAGGATCTTGTTGCTACTGATGACATAATTGAGTTGCCTAATGTACGTAGTATGGAATTACGCGAGTTACCAAATATGACGAGCTTTAACAGCGGAGCTGGAATCACATCAGAGGGTGCTTTAATTCAGGTAACTTACTCATTTTCTTCTTGTGTTATTCTCTCTTATGGAAAGGATTAAAGTTTCCTTAATTTTTTTTTATCTTGTAAATGCTACCTAAATCGTACTATTACAAAGAATTTATGATAAGATGATGTCGGTGTTCACCGAACATAAGTGCATATTGCATTAAACTTTATTTTTTCTATATTTTGATTCGCAAATAGGGAATCCTCTCAAACATCTATTATCACAGGTAACTTACTCATTTTCTCCCTATGTTAGTCTCTCTTATGGAAAGGGTATAAATTTCTACCTATATCATATTATTGTAAGGAATTTAGGATAAGATGAAATTGGAATTCACCGAACATAAGTGCATATTGCATTAAACATTTATTATTTGTACATTTTGATTCACAAAGAAAAAATCCTCTCAAATAAAACAAAGACCGTACATTTTGATTCACATTCAATTATAGCTAGAGGGAAGCCTCTTTCTACGACTGATTTTTTACTGTGACTAATTTATTACTCATTTTAACATTTTTAATGAGAAGAAAACACAGTGTACTGAACGAATGAATGCAAGAATGAATTTCAAGTGAATGAATGAATTTCGATAATTTGAAAATGAAGAAAGCAACGTCCAGAGATTTTATAAATGGAAGGCGCACGAAGAGCCACGTTAAAAAGAAAGCCCACTTTTTTTTTCTTTTTTTTTTTTCTTTTTTTGGGTCTGAAACGTAGCATTTTATTTCAAGTGAGCAAAACAGTAAAACCCATAGTCAGAAAAGCCCACTTATTTATGTCCCACGTACATGCAAGCTGCAAATTCCAACAAGTCATGCCAACGTCACGGTGTCGTCCTCATTCTGCTTTTGTCATTTCTTTCGTTAGCAAATTGACTAACGTATCAATTTAAGATTTTACTTTCTATTTATTACAGTTACACTAATTTTGTGGTATTAATTTAATTTAACAGAGGGTATATTGTCACAAATATATTGATCTGAGGTTTTTGGTTATAAAAAAAAAATTAATTTTGGGTAAATTTATCATATATGTACTAGTTTTCGGTTTTTCGTGATATTAATCCTAATTTGGAAAATCAACTAAAGAAAAGATAACAATTATCATCACATGTGAGAGAGAGATATTTGTGTAGTCGTGCTGCGTTGGTGACACGATAGTTACAAATGTGTTCATAATTTATAGCTATATTTGTCAGAGTGAAGCCACTAGTGGAAAATTCACTCTTCCACCACTTGAGATAGATCGGTAAAGGGTTAAGTTAAATTGTCCAATTGTTCATAGCTATGACCTAACGCATGATTCTTTTGAGCAGGTTAGTTTACCAAGTTTGGAGTACTTAGGACTTTACTCATTAGGATCTTTCAGAAGGCTATGGCACAGTGAACTTGGCACAAGCTCCTTCTGCAAATTAGCCACTCTTATCGTTGAAAATTGCTCTGAGCTACTCAATCTCTTCCCTTTGACAATCATAGGGAGCCTGCACCACCTGAAACGTGTCGAAGTTTCAAACTGTCCCTCCTTGGGATCATTGTTTGATTGTGGTTTCCTTGATTCAAATAGAGAACAAACAAGGATATTGCTTCCGAACTTGGCAAGTGTCAAGGTTGAAAGGTGTCCCTCCCTGAAATCGTTGTTTGATTATGGGACCCTTGATTTAAATACAGAGCAAAAAATTGTATTGCTCCCCAAATTGGAAATATTATGGGTGAAGGGAGCAGGAAGGTTAAGACACATAGTGAAGAGTGACTCCCAAATGGTTTTGGGTTTTCCTAGTCTTAAATCTGCTTGGGTTGAAAGTTGTTCCCACCTAAGATATCTCTTCCCCTATTTAACAGCCACAACTCTGGAGAAACTCGAGATCCTATTAATCGACAATTGTGAACAGATTGAGGAAGTGGTTCTAAAGGAGATGGCCAAAGGAAAAGATGAATCACCACAACCGTTGTTCAATGAGATGGTTTGTTCTATCCCTTACTATGATCATTTGTATTCTTGCATTTCATATTTTAGAACGAACAATCTAATAGTTCGTCCTACTTATCTTCCTTTCTCACATAACCCTTGCGCAGGTTGTATTCCCCAATATAAGATGTCTACTAATTGTAGGGGCTAAATGCAAAGAGATATGGAACAATCAAATTCCCGATGATTCCTTTTGCAAATTGGAATGCCTTTTCTTGGGGCACTGTGACAATCTTTTACGTATCGCCCCATCCCATATGTGGAAAAGATTACACTGCTGTCTTGAGATCCTATCCGTCATGTCATGCCGTTCGATCGAGATCATATACGAAAATGATGGGACAGTTACGAAGAGTGGTAAATTGAGGAGGCTGGTTTTGAATGATCTCCAAAACTTGAGGCACGGATGGCTGTTCGATGGTTGCCCAAACATCTTGTTCCCAAACTTGAGATACATAGAGGTTTCGAGGTGCTCCCGTTTGGAAATGCTTTTCCCAATCTTCACGCCGAAATTTCTTGGGCAAATCCAAGAGCTAGTGGTGGAGTCATGTGAAGATATTGAGCTGATTGTTGACCATGAAGAATGTGAAGAAGCAACCGATACGACAATCACCTTCTCCAAGTTAATTGTTCTTAGACTTTTCAAGTTGCCTAAATTCAGGAGCTTCTTACATGAGAAATACATTCTGGAGTTCCCATCCTTGAAAGTCTTGAGTCGAGTAAGCTGTGGAACAGTGCCGGACCAAGTCCTTGGTGACTGGGAAAGCTACCAACAAAGCAGGAAAATTGAACTTGCCAGAGAATGGAGCCCATATTTGCCTTAGTAAGTGTAGCCAGAAAGTTTGGGACTATTGCAACGAAAAATGCTGTAAGGCAATATAGAATAAAGCGTCTGGTAAATATGATTGAGACTATTTCTGCATTCTCTAATACACTTCCCACAAAGTTTGTGACTATTTCTTTCAATATTTATTGCTTTGGTTTGTCTCCCGTCCCCTGGACTAAGCGAGGTCACTTGCTCATTCTGATTGAGAATGTAGAGTTGCTATCAATGCATAATTCTAATAAATGACGTTCCATCGAGACGTTGTCTCTTAACGGACAAGCATGACAGCCGACAAGAATATAGGGTTACTAGTGACTCTCATCCACTTCCTCTAAATTTCTCAAGTCTTTGATGGACAATACCGAGTGCATTGCATCCAATTTGTCTCAAGAAATGATATTGTGGTTCTGCATTAGTAGGCAAATATATGGGATAACCGCTTCGCAATTCTTGAGGATGAATATCCGCGTTAATAAAATTTAAAAATTACCCATAATTTGCCAATCTTGTTTGCAAAATGGTATGGTTGCTAACTCGCATGTTAGGTCACTAGTTAGTAAGTTACCATCATTATCAGGATTTCACCAACGCCCAATACAAATTAGTGAATTAACAACTTTTCTGAAATTCTTTGGGCGTGTTTATTTGCATCGTATGTCAAATCACTCGACTAGCAAACATCTTATTAGTTTTAAGGTACAAAAGTTGAAATTTTATGGACTATTTTTTCAGGTCAATTCAATTGTTCATTTCTTTTAAGAAATCATTATTCTTTAAGCAACATTAACTCTAATTTTATGTCTTACTACGAGTTTTATTTGATGGAAACAAAATAACTTTACTAATCAGTGAAATCAATTCTCTCTAACGTTACATGTGTTATGACATCACATGTCGTCCATGCAAAGAGATTCTTGGAATGGAAAATGATATAGTCGCATGGTTTTTCATAAAAAATGATTATCAACAAAATAATTTTTTTTTCAGTCTAATTTATAAATATTAATATTTTCTCGTTCTCATTAACAATTCACTACTTAAAAGTTAGATATTTTGAGATGTGATTTCAGAGTCAGTATTTTAGAAAGTAACATTCGAAATTCTTTCATCCATAAAGTCAATTTTAATCGTCATTAACAAGAAATTTCGCTCTAAACACGGTAATAGTGAATGCATTTAGTAAGGAAAAAGCACTTTCATTATAATATATTACCAAGAGATTTTCCTCCTATACTTTTACCTTTTCTCTTGACAAAGCTCTTCAAAAATTATTTGGGAAAGAAAAGAATCATTTTATTAAATATGGATGCTTTTAATGTGCAAAGGTCAATTTTACCGTTTTATATGAGTCGTGGCCCGACCCCCACCAAGGGATGGAGGGGGGGAAATGTTGGGTTTAGAAGTACTTGACCATGAGAACTCCCTCACGGTTCGCATTCCACAAAGACGTCATCAACTCGCCTTTTGGGACGAACCATTTGTGAGTTCGCTCGATCGTGGTGACGAGTTCTCCTGCACTGCACTCGCGCGACAAAGGGAAGGTGTCGCAATTTGCAACCACATGGGCGACACACCTTGAAGGAGGAGGTCAAGTGTGAATGTTGAATCAAAAGGTATCTTTACCATGACAGTCCTCTTAATAGTACGTTTCACCCATAAGAATGGCATCATTTAATCCTTTGGGCTACTACCATATTTAGTATGCTAAATCAAGGTGGACCTCGTCAAGATCCATATCCCTCGTGACAAGTTGATTGAACTAACTAGTTGTTTAAACAACCTAAAAAAATAGGAGTCACCACTAGTCTCTTTTTTTGGGGATTGGCTAGAAAACCCAATCGAGGGTTGGGAGTTGTCAATCAATTTTTATGCAACTAAATATCTAGGTTTGAGGACTTGAGTTACGCTAATATTTCTACTAGTGCCCTTTTGATACCTAATGGTTTGTCATGTTACCTAAGATGGTGATGCATGTTTTTTTTTTTTTGTACTTTTTTGGGTTATTTAGTCTAAGCTAAGTGGTCATATGTGGATGTTTGTTTACATGTGATTCTATTTCTATGGAATGAAAAAGAAAGCATGCAATTGAAATTAAAAGACAAGGCGAGAAGAAATAACAAACAAGTAAGCAGTTAATGGGAAGAGGTAAATCTAGCATACGATCCTAAAACCCAAAGAAAACAAAAATCAAAGGACCGCAACTCGTCGAGTATTTATACAAATAGCAAACTTGAAACATATATTAGGAAAATAGTGTCACGCCCCGATCCTCGAGCGCGTGCCCATCCCTCGGTGGTCGATTAAATTGCGACGTCCCAAGACATGTCGCCGACCCTTTCATTTTAATGTGCATGCGGAAGCAAATAAATAAATCCCTAGACAACACAAAGATGGGATAGAAAAGCAAGGCCACAATTTTGAAAATCACAATACACCTTTATACACAGTAGACTAGGTCATTTACAATACTAGTCTATATTTACAAGTCTACCAAAAGCGGAAGGGCTACAAGTCTTCTAAGCATTCGAACCCTCAACCGAAAACTCCGGGGTCTCCTGGGGACTCGAGTCCACCACTGCACCACCAGGAAGGTCATCCATACCCTCGCCAAAAGTGATCTCTAACACCGACATAGGGATCTCAGACTCCGGTAGGGGACCTTCTCTAGGTCCATCTCGCCTGCTACGATACCATGATCTGAATTGATGGAGTACCCTCTCGGATAAACCCGCATCAACCCAGACCATGGATCTCACGAGTTCGTAGACCCAGGCTTCTTGGCCCCCAGGAAGAGGAATCAGAGAGACTTGTTCAGTGACCTTCTTGGGCTAGCCAAAACACTCAGGAGGATTCGCCATTTAAGGACTTGAAAATGTTAGCCCAAGACGGGGTGAGACAATGTCTCAGCAAGTTCACCCCCTAAACTCTGACTAGAAAGGAAATACGTCTAAAGGCTGCTTATGCACACACAAGATAGAGGACTTACCTCGCCTCAATTCCTTCCTACAAGTCAGTACAGTTCATGATCTCAACCAATCCACTCAATTCAAATCAAACCATCGATCAATCAGCTCAATTCGATATCAACAATACTATCTATCAATTCAACACCATATATCAATCCCCTTGATACCACCATTGCTCACACAAGCTGCAATATATGGTTATAGCTCGCTCAAGCTGATATAGATAGATAGATAGATAGATAGATAGATAGCTCACTCAAGTTGATAAATATATGATCATGCTCGCACAAGCTGATAAAACAATCATAGATGATATACATACATATATATATAGATCATGCTCACTCAAGCTGATAAAATGATCTTAGCTCACTCAAGCTGATAAAACGATCTTAGCTCTCACAAGCTGACGTTCAAAGGGGCTCATACAAGCAAATAAATCACCACATTGAAAATTCCCGATAAAATAATCGTATGTGGATACATGGTCGGTCGGAGCCAAAAGTGCAATATTTTTCTTTTAAAAATCCCACTAATTATATAGTCCACAAAGACATTTTCGACATTAAAAACTAATGCCCAGTATTTTCCAATTAAATACCGAAATTACTCAATTTTGGGATAAATACCCAAAATTACAATTTCCACTCAATTTGCACAAATCAGCACTCAATTAAATAAACCAAACATAACATTACAATTAGCACGAAATTCTAGTCAATGGCTATCCCGGTATAATTTTCGAAAAATAATATATAATTAAATAAATACCAAAATTAATTAAATAAATTCAATTCAACGCCATAAAAAGAAACTTAGGCCGAAAAAACCTAATTAAATACCGAAACGGACCCAAAAAATTCTCGAACCAATCTAGATAAGTAATAGAACCTATCTAGTCTCTAATTAATCGAATCTGACCACCTAACATGCATAAACAAATAATTAAATCGATAATCCGTTCTAACTAATCACCTAAACCATACTTAGCCTAAACTAATCAATCATTAAGCATCATTACCTCCCTAAGCAGATTTTAGTGAGTAAACTCACCGGTTTTGTGATTCGGTGAGTCCACAATGACTGCAACGCGGAGACGAGCAACAAACTCCGAAGCGCCGACATCTTATGAGGCTCAAAAGAGGTCCGAAATGGGCCTCAAAGGCCTATGGTTGGCTGAGGGCTTCGGTTCTGCTTGAGGGGCCGAGAGAGAGAGAGCTAGGCGATGGGTTGAGCTGGAAACAGTGAGACGGGTTGGCGGAGGCTGTTGCGGGTGGTGGCGATGCTCAATGACGACCGAACGACGATAGGGATGGCTCAGGCGACTGGACGAAGGCTCAATGGTGGCTCAGGGATCGTATCCGGTGGCTCCAGCGGCTCGGGGGGCTTGCAACGAGCTAGGGGAGGGAGTTGGCTGGCTTCCTCGACAACTTTTGAGCTCAAAACACTATGAAAATGGAGAAAGCAAGCTGAGGAGGAAGAAGGGGGACAGTTGAAGGCTTGGACGGTCCCTCTTGCCTCCATTCTATCCCTTTGTCCCTTGAAGAGGTCCCACCAGCCCTTGGCTGTCATCAATGGCTCTTTGGCAGCCCACAATCTTCCCAAGCAAGCTGGTGAAGTGGTCTAAATGTCCTTCCTCCCATGGCCTACGAATTTGTAACATTTCCCCCCAAATTGAGCTCAATTTTCTTCAATCGGATTCAATTTGGTCCCCATAAATTCCACCAAAGTGTCCAAGACAAAATTAACATTTTTCCTTGTCAATAGAACCAACTTGCATCCTAAAAATGCGATAAAAAAGGTCCTCTGGATTTTCCGATTGAAAATGGACCTATTTAAATTTTTGCCGAAAATTTCGGTTTGTTGAAAATCTTCGAAGGATGAGTCAACGTCTGTAAAATGACTCGTGACATGATAGAACTTTCAATTTCTGAAATCAAATACAAATTCGCAGTTAATTTCAATCTGGCACAATTTTAGCGTGACCTAGCCTACCAGGTAGTTTTTAGGAATTTTTAGTGCAATTGACCCATGATCGATTTATTTCAAGTCACAATGTATATCTTCGACACATTGGCGATACTCGGTTGTCGTGAAAATCTCGAAATTTCAAATACAGACATAAGGTACCAAAACGACAGAAAAAATCGATCTAATGTCGATTAACGAGAATTTTGCAATCTTGTGGAATCACTAACACTTTGATCACATATCTCGGTTGAATTGAGCTATCTTTGATCTCTAATCGATTTTTAACTATGTAGTAATGACCCTTGCAGACTAACACAGTCGAGCAATCGATTTTTGGTTGAATTCTCAAATCTACTGCGTTAAAATCCCTTCACGGCTTTACCTGATAATCTAGTTATCTCGTGAGTGATTAGCTTAGAGAATAGAATTATAGGCACGTCGATGAAAAGCCTGATTCATTCAATTGAAAACAGAATCTAAAATTCAGGAGTCACAACTTTTTCCCTCTTATAAAAATTTTGTCATCGAAATTTAAACCATTATGATTCTTTAAACAAAAAGGTAGGAGTACAGTAGTCTAATGTGCCGTGGTGTTGCCAAACCACTTTTACCAACGGAATCGTCTTGGTGCACAGAAGCTGTTCTTTTTAATCTACAATCTGAACCGGTCTTTCTACGTACGACACTCTACCATCACGCTAATCCCTCAAAATTTGGCACGTGGGTCGAGTTAGGTTCATATTTCCTCAACTTCGACACGAGAAAGATGTCATGCACTTGCACCAACCTCGACAGTAATGCAAGATGATACACTAGAGTCTCTATCCTTTCTAGACTCTCAAAGGGACCTACATACCTCGGACTTAGTTTCCCTTTCTTGCCGAAGCGCGAAGTACCCCTCATCGGTGACACCTTCAAAAAGATGTGTTAACCAACTTGAAATTCCAATGGTCTTCGACGCTTATCTACGTACCTTTTCTGACGACTCTGGGTGGTCTTTAATCTGTCTCTGATGACTGCAACTACATTCACTGACTGCTGAAACAACTCTGGGCTTGTGATCTTTCGTTCTCTGACCTCATTCCAACACACTGGCGTTCTACACACTCTACCATACAACGCTTTGAAAGGAGCCATCTGAATGGTCTGCTGGTAGCTATTGTTATGGGCAAACTCGACAAGATGAAGCTGTTCCTCCCAGCTTCCCTTGAAATCCAACACGCAAGCTCGCAAGATGTATTCGAGGGTTTGAATCGTCCTCTCAGACTGGTCATCCGTCTGAGGATGATAGGCCGTACTGTATTGCAGCTTCGTTCCTAAGGCGATCTGCAAACTTTTCCAAAATGCAGCTGTGAACCTTGGGTTTTTGTCAGATGTAATCATCACTGGCACTCAATGCAGACGAAAAATCTGACATACGTATAACTTTGCACGCCTATCCAAATCAAGGTCTTTCCGTACTGTGATGAAATGAGCCGACTTCGTCAATCTGTCAACCACTATCCAAATAGAATCATTACCTTTTTGACTCCTCGGTAAGCCTGTCACAAAATCCATCGTGATGTGCTCCCATTTCCACTAAGGAATCTCGAGAGGTTGTAGAAGTCCTCCCGGCTTACAATGCTAAGCCTTCACTTGCTAACACGTGAGACACTTGGCGACATGCTTGGCGATGTTCGCCTTCATACTAGACCACCAACAGTGTTGACGCAGATTATGATTCATCTTTATATTGGCAAAATGAATGCTGTAACTGCTACGATGAGATTCTGATAAGATCTCCTCTTTAAGCTCTGCATCATCAGGTACACACAATCGTCATCGGAGCCTTAGTGTTCCATCTTCAGAAATATGAAAATTAGCCTTTCTCTTATCGATATCTTCTTGCAAAATCTTTTGCTGGGTCTATCAATTGAAGTGTCTTGATTCTGATTTGCACATCGGGCTCAATTCGAAGGGTGGCCATAAGTTCAAAAGGTGGCCTACCTCAAATTTAAAAATCGAATCTCGAGCTCCTTCGAGTAAAACCCATTCCTTGACCATCATCTATGCAACTGAAGACTTCCAACTCAAAGCCTTTCTAGGGTGATATAGAATATCACAATTGTAGTCCCTCAGAAGTTCCATCCAGCGATACTGTCTCATATTCAATTCCTTCTAAGAGAATATATAATTGAGACTTTGATGGTCAGTGAAGATTTGGAATCTTTCTCCACACAAATAATGTCTCCAAATGTTCAGAGCGAAAATGATTGCTGCGAGTTCTAAATCATGCGTCGGGTAATTCAACTCATGAGGCCTCAACTGACGGGATGCGTAAGCAACAACCTTGCCATGTTACATCAACACGCAATCCAATCATCTAAACGACGCATCACTATTGTGACATCCTGAATTTCAGGTTCTGCTTTTGACTGATTGAGTTGGGCTTTTCATCGACGTGTTTAAAGTTCTTTTCCCTAAGCTGATCACTTACAGGATAACTAGTCTATCAGGTGAAGCCGTTAAGGGATTTTAACGCGATAGACTTGAGAATTCGAACAGGAATCGACTGCTTGACCATGCTAATCTACAAGGGTCATTACGGCATAGACCGATTAGAAACCGGAGATAGGTCGACTCGACAGAACCACGTGATTAAGTGTGGGTGATTTCATCTAATTACACCATTCTTGTCGATCGGCACTAGACCGATTTCTCTCGTCGTTTTGGTACCCCGTGTCCGTATTTGAAATCTCAAGATTTCCACGACAACCGAGAGTCGCCAATGTGTTGGAGATGTACTTTGTGGTTCGAAAACAATCGATCACAATTTAAAAGCATTAAAAGTTCCTAAAAGCTACCTGATAGATTAGAACGCACTAAAATCGCGCCAAATTGAAATTAACCGCGAATTGGAACCCAAATTCAGAAATTGAAAGTTCTGTCACGTCACAAATCATTTTAGGAACATCAACTTATCCTCCGAAGATTTTTCTGCAAATCGAGATTTTCGGTGAAAAATCCAAAGTAAGTATATTTTGGATCGGGAAAGTCGTGGAACCGTTTTTGACCACACCCATGGCCATCAAGTTGGACTAATTAGTGAGGAAAAATGTTGGTTGAAATGATGGCACCTTGGTTGGATTTATGAACATCAAATTGAGTTCAATTGGAGAGGAATTGAAGGGAAATTGAATGAAACCAAGAACAAATGTCACAAATTCGTAGCCCCCCATGTGTGCAATGTTTGGACCCTTTGGGAGGCTTGTTAGGGAAGCCAAGAGGCTGCATTTTGGTTGAGGATGCCAGCCAAGGTGGTAGGCCAATTGGGCCCCTCCAACCTTCAGCAACCTTCTTCCTCCTTGAAGCATAGCTTTCTCCATTGTTAAGGCTTAGGAAAAGCTTGAGAGAACCAAGAAATCGAGCAAACTAGCCCCCTCCACCGTCGCAAGCCCGTCAACCTCATTTTCCCCCTCTATTTTCTCTTCTTCCAATTTCTATTCTAGTTGACCTTTCTCCAAAAAAACCGAGTTAAAAGTTGCATTCCCAGACGAATTAGCTCACGCTCCACCCACCATCGTGACCAGGAGACCCAACCCGTACAGACAAGCCCGGCCTTGCCCCAAATGGAGCTGTTCGTCGACCCGCCTGGTTGTCGGAAGCTGCCACTTGCTAGTCCGTCGGGTAGCTAGCCCACCTGCACTGTTTTGCCTGTTTCGCAATTTTCAACCTTTTTCTTCCCATTTCGACCCTACCTCCTCCCATACCAACCTCTAACAAGTCCCCCTTGACCCCCAAGTGCCGCTGGTTGTCGGCCACCCGCTCGCCGGAGCTCTGTTCAGCCCATTCTTGCCATTGTAGCCGCTGGTTCTCTCCTCGATTTAGCCAAGAACAGAAGTAGAAGCCAACATGGGTCTTGAAGCTTTGTGGCCCATTTTTAAGCCCTTCTTGACCTTCGTTGGTGTTATCGCTAGGAGGATTGTCGTCCACCTCCGCATCGCCATTGTTGTGGACTCATCGGAATGCTAAACCGATGAGTTTACTCAGTAATCTCCGCTTAGGGAGTTGATGATGCTTAAGGGGTGTTTAGATTATGCTAAGTATGCTTAGGTGGTTAGATTAGTTTATTTAAATGTTAATTAGATTAGATGAATGATTAGTTTAGTGGATGGATTAATTAGTCTAAGTATGTAATTAGATTAATGTAATCCTAATTAGACTTTTAATTAATTATTTTATTTATTTAATTATGACAATTCTTTTTGCATGTTGGGAATGCAAGCATGAAGTGCATGGTGATATATGCACGTTGCATGGTGATATATGCATGACTGCTTGATGATAAGTACATGGTAGTATATGCACATTACATGATGATATATGCATGGCTGCAAGGTAAGGTATGCTTGAATGCATGAATGATATGTGTTTTATTCATGATACCTTGATTATTCTATTTGATGCACTGTGTAGTTTGGCGGATTTTTACTGCTAAGTGGTTGTACTCACCCCTTTTGGGGATTAACATTTCAGATTAGAAAGATGCCCCTTTCACCAGTTGTGCGTGATACCTTCTATGGCATACCTACTGACGTTGAGGTGGAGTGCACCGAGCATTCCTGTATTAGTATACCTGGTCCGGAGTATGTCCGAGTCCGAGTTTTGGTGATGTACGATGTGGGTTCAGCTGATGGCCCTATTATCCAAGAGTTTTTATCCGTTCACGTTCAACGCAACGGGGTGATGCTAGGGATGCTACCATCGCTGTCGCCCGATGCACCAGGTTGGGTGTGATGGCTCGCATGACTGGTGGGAGCTGACGTTTTCTTTTTGGGGATAGCCGACGCTTGACGATGGAGGGATGTACATGTTTCATATAGGGTCGAGTTCTCTTTTGGATTATAGCCAAGTATAGTTAAAAATCTTGGCATTTTTGTTGTATCGACCCGAAATGTCCATCGTGAAAATATAAATAAAAGTTAATCGGCTTTGTCTTTTCTTCCGGTGCTTAGTTGGTGTGCATTGCATTATGGTTATTGAAGTGAGAAATGGTGAGATATGTTTATGCTTTTGCTGATGAACTGCGCAGGGGCATTTACAAAAAAAAAAAAAGGAAAAGTATTCTATTGATCAACCCCTATGAACTATGATTTCACTTAAATTAAAAAAAAGTTACCTTACTGGTATGTAGTAGGATGAGTGACAAGTACCTGTGGTGACCCTAACGGATTGGGGGCCGTCGAGGGGTGCTACAGCGATTGGTATCAGAGCAATGGTTATAGTTGGAGTGATAAGGAGTCTCATTTGGAAATTGAGGAATATTATGACAATGCACACCATAGGGTATTAAATGGAATAATTGGGTAACCTTGAATAACGGGTGATGGGTATTCACTCATAGATCCCTAGTAGTTTATTTTGAGTTGTCTTTAGGTACCAATAACATGTATATGTTACTTATATAGTAGTAGTTGCTTTGAATGGAGATAGTGAGTCTCAAATTATTCCTGAGGCAAATGCTTGGAAACTGTAGGAAAGTCATGGTGTGAGCTGAAAGTGGTCATCCATCGAGGGTTAAAGCCTCTGCTGCAAGGGCTGAACCCCAAATGGAAGATATCCTGCAGGCATTGGCCAATATTAGAAATCTAATTGATAGGCAAGCGCGACAACAACTTGGAGTGGAACGTCACCCTCAAGGACTGGTGGAGCAATTTCTGAAGTTGAAGCCACCTAAGTTTAGTGGAATGGGAAGTCTTGAGGAGGCAGAACATTGGATTGATGGAATAGAACAGATTTTTCGTTTGTTGGACTGCAGTGATGTTGAGAAGATAGTTTTGGCAGAGTACCAGCTGGAGGGAAATGCAAAGTTTTGGTGGAGAGCTTCGAGGGATACTATCTTTCCACCAGGTACTGATGTGAATTGGGATGAGTTTGTTAGAGCTTTGAGGGATACTATCTCTCGGTTCACTGTCCAGATTCATCCTTTTCAAAGAAAATCGTTTTCCCCGATCATTACTTGTCCGTTTATCCTCAAATTTTAGTATGTTGCTCCTCAAGATGTCGTCTACAACTCTCATCAAGAACATGAGATCAATTTTGGACTGGATAATTTCACAAAATTCACGGAATCACAACAGATCAACATAACAGTTTCCAAATCTAGCTTCATCAAATAAAGATGGTTTCATCGACCTATACCTGTCCGTTTCCTTTCAAATTTTGATATGTTATTCTCCAAGAAGTCCTTTACAACTTTCATCAAGAAGTCGAAGGTAGATTCCAACTAGAACATCGCATGCAACTCACGAAATCATCAAAGGTCGGACTGTTTTTCCAGAAACAGAATACTAGGCTAGGACAGAACTCCTATAACTTCGAAATTTCACATTTCATCCACATCCGAAATTCACCATTCATCACACACAAAACACAGCAAGTAAATGATAGATCAATGGACTCTACTTGCCTCTAATCCAAGCAAAAACACAGCAAGCACACGTCGGGGCAAAGCGGTTTAACGGTGGCGACTAGGCGGACGATCGGCAGCAACTCGGCCTCCTTCTTCCTCCTCTTCTCTCACATGCTCTCTCTCTCTCTCTCATATGGTCATTCTCTCTCTCTATTCGCCCCTCCTCTCTTTCTTTCCCCATCATCATTTGCAATCATTTGGTTTGCATGGCAAATGCCACTTGGCTCTAAGGGAAAGACACTTGGTAAGCTTCTCTTGCCACTTGGGGATTTACATGCAAGCTAATGGGCCTTCCTTTGGGCTGGGCCTCCCTCCATTCATCTCTTCCTATGGTCGACGGCAGCCCCTCCTCCTTTGGGCTTCGCGGGCCAGGCCTAAATGGCCGAATGGTGGGGTTGTGAGCCTCCTTTGGGCTATCTTAGGCCTTAACTAAATCAGTCCACATTTGCTCCTTAATCCACCTTAATTCCCCACTTAATTTCATAATCTCAAATAGTCACTTGGTTATATAAAATTGCAACATTCATCAAATGACAATCCAACTTATAGAGTATACTGCCAAGAACAGAAAATTCTTTTGTCAATTTATCCTTTAGTACAATCCTTGATCACACTTAGTTATAGGATACATTTCCAAATCAAAACAATAGTCCATTCAATGTTCGGCCTTGTTTAATTGAAATCCATTAGTCTAATGGCCATAATAAAATCCGATGGCGCTTCCATCACCTATTCATGGTTCATGTTATATCCAGAAGTTGTCATAAAATTTTAGGATGCCACAAGTTTCATCTCCAAATCTAGGTGCTCATGCTGAAATGCCCTCATCTACCAATACTCCACAAACTGATCATGCTGAAGCAAGCACTCAAACTGACAACTCAGCAGACTTTTGAAGGTTGCTTGAAGTTCTTTTGGAGATGCGAGGCCAGATTTATGCCTTGGGATGCGAAGTTCAGAATTTGCAGAATGCTAGTCAAGCCTCTTCAGTTTCTTTGCACGATCGAGTTCAGACCCTTACTCTTGAAGTTCAAGAAAATGCCAAGGGTAAGGAAATAGCACAATTGAAGGAGGATCTGAGAAAGCTGGAGGAGACAGTCAAGTCAATGGGAGATTTCCAGCTTATTCGCGTTCCAAAACAACCTTGATTTTTTTATCAATCTCTATTTCGTCTCTACCTTTTTAATGCTAACAAAAAGGGGGAGAATTTTGGTGCAGATTTGTAGATTTAAGTTATGTTTGATTTTTGTTTGGTTTTACTTTTGTTTGACTTTACTTCTGTTTGGTTGTGACTGGGCTTGGACTGTATTTTGATGGTTTGAACCGTGCTTTGATTACTTGCAGTATCCTAAGCATTGGTGAAATTCTCATGGCAAATATAGTTGTTTTTACAGGACTAACTCATTTCCTGTGGATGCAGATTCGATACTATCTTTATCCTAATCGATTTATCTTTTATGAGAAACCATTGTTTGCTTGAGTATTGTCTTGCAGGTCAAAAATATCCAAATCTGCAGAAAAGTTTTGTCACCATTAAAAGGGGGAGATTGTTGGAGAAAACTTTCTTATTTATTTTGAAGCTGACAAAACGTTTCCATCAGTCTAGTCTAAAGACTTGCAGACTCTTTCGTCAAAGTCTAAAGACTACCAGACCACCAAACTCAAGATTTAAAGTTTGCCCTCATTGATAGTTTCTAGATTGTTGAAGAAGACTTATCCAGAATTGAGTATCTCTTTAAGGATTTGATTCGAGCGGCTAAAGAAGATCACACGACTGGAGATAGCATCTCAAGATCCATTATTCGTTCTGAAATTAATTCGGGTAACTTGGATCCGTTGATTGACGAAGTATACTTGGAAGGTTCTACTTATGGAAACCTAGATCCTAATTGTATAGGCGAGCATGATTGGTGGGCTATCATCACATTCCTTAAGTAACTCGAGATCTCCCTAATTGATTCTGTCTAATAGGTAGATTGGAAGAACTCCTTTGAAAGGTGCCATCGGTTATGAAGGCATAGAGAAGTATATAAGGAAGATGCTCTAGTTATTCGAGTGTGTGCGCGATAGAAAAATTCAAAAGTTTGAAGCTCATTGTTCTTTCTTGATTCAATTGTTGACCGTAAATTTGTATTCAAAAGAGTGTTTAGATTCTTGTGAGACTTTGAGGAAGTGTAGCAGAGTCTCTACACTGTGGAATCAAGGACGTGATACTGTAACAACTCTTTTGATTCATAGTGAAATCCAGCCGGTGGGCTGTCAGTGCGGGAAAGTGGACGTAAGCTTGGATTAAGCTAAACCACTATAAACGTTGTGTTCTTATTCTCTTCCTTAAACTTTTTTACGTTGTTCGTAACTCTATTTAATTGTTAAAGTCTGATCTTCCTGCAAAGTCTATTGTCAGTTAGACTCTGGTTAAAAAGAAAAGTTTTATATTTTATTCTATAAAATTTTGCCTTTACACTTATTCACCCCCTCTAGGTGTTCATACTAGCTCTTTCAAGGGTTTCTTATTTGGGGAAAAACGGTAAACGACATCGTTTTATTCTTTGTATGCTGGTTGTATTCTCCGGCAATCCACGTCGGCATCAAAAATTAATAAAAAATTGCCACGTCGGATTTCCAACCAACCAAATTGACAGTGACATCAAAGTTATTGTTTTTCAAAAATTTTGGCACTTAAGTGATCCAACGGAAACTTTTGGCACCAAAGTAAGCGCCATACGAAACTTATGGCACTAATAGTGTACTTCTCTCCCAAAATATGAGAAACAAGGGATCATGTAAATATATATCAATCCTGTGCTAATAACTAATGTAAAATGCATGTCACAACAGTGGTGCAGTCCGACCTTGAAACCAAACCTAAGCTGACGATAAAATCTTCATGTTCTTGTAGTCATAGACAAGGGAAGAGCAAAATTTCAACCACGAGGTTTGACAATCTTGAACCAGCATAAGAGTAGAAAAGCTTACTTGGAGTCACATCGCAAAAAAACACATGCCAAGATAATGATCAAGCATGAGAAGTGTTAGTGATCATTGAAAAATATCAAAACAAATTCTATATCTTCCTTAATTTTCCATATCTCTCAGGATTGTGCAACAAATATTACAGAATAGCGAGATCCTCCCATAGGGGGACTAGAAGATGGTCCCCAAATGTTAGAGTGAAATAGATCATAGAGAGTGTAAGAGACCGATTCATGAAGAACAAACAGTAAAACTTGATGTTTTCCCCAATTACATGGCAAGAAATGAAATTTTTATTGTCAACAAAATCTGAATGACAACTTGAAATTGGAGGACCTAATATAGAGAAAGAAGCATGACCTAATCAAGAATGCTAAGTTTCATATCATACTGTGGCGGCACAACTAGCAAAAGAGTTCAAAAGCTTTAAGTAGATAAGCTGGAAAAAGGTCCCACTTTACGGTCTATCCTAATTATCTATCCCATTTGTAGATTTCAGGCACAACAATATTTAAGAAAGAGGTGAATGTTGAAACCAAATTTGCATAATTGTCCCACGGAAATCAATATAAAGAGAGTTTAAGGAAAAAGAAAGTATCAGGTGTCAAAAAGTTTTTGTATGACTAACTATCCTCTATGAGATATCAGATGTATGAGTAATAGGTGCTTGTAAAGTGAAACACTTTCACTTAAACAAATTGAATTGGAAGTCATGTGACTACAATAGGTGGAATCAAAGAACCATCAATCAAAAGTATCTAAAGTGACAAATAGAGTAGAAGTGTATGAGACAAAGGAACTAGAAGTACTAGATTCTTGAAAAAAAAATAATGAATATCCTCTAGAGTAATAGACAAGCCTTTGGGGGAATTCTCGATGGTAGTAGCAATGGTGGATCCGCATTCACGTGAAGCTCTATATCGAGATCAATCATTCATCCCATCGGTTTCATAGAGTTGAGAGCGCACAACAAAAGTCCGATACTTTCACCTAGAAAGATAGCTAAGAAGGAGGCCAAGTTTGAGCTCGAGCTAATCAATATATCTAATTAGACCCACTTTTACTCAAAAGATTAAGCCTACCTTTAATACCAATTCTTGCGAAAAACAAGCGATCGAACAATAAGATAGACAAGACAAGAAAATAAATTGGATATCAAATTTACATGGTTCGGTCATAGTGACCTACGTCAATGGGGCGAGCAGCCAAGAATTCCACTATAGATCAAGCGGTATAATGAAGATTACACACTCAAGTCACTTAAACACTTTCAATATTTCTCAAGCCCCAATTACATCCAATAACTCACACGATATTTAGTTGCAAAATTTCTCATAAAATAATCTCTTAATCTCATGAAGGAATCCACAAATCTTACCATAAGATTTCATAGTTATAAACACTAGTCTTACTTGGATGTAACTTCACAAATAAGAACAACAAACCCACTTTCAAGCACTCAACATACAACACTGCAAGACCCTTAGATATCTTCATGGCGTAATTCACAAGCCGAAGCTCCTTTTTGATGCTCTTCACAAAGAACATCCCCTTCTTATAGATAGACAAGAATTGGATCCAAAATAGGAAACATCTTTTGAGGAAACATTCTCCAACTGGAAAATAATTCAATTATGAAATCTACTCAAAACAGAAAACATACTTGAATTAGTAAACTCTCCTTTTTTCGAGGTCAAATTCAAGATATATTTTAACCTATAGGTTGTTAGTTAACAGAAATTGGATGCGAGATGACAATGTCCGTGATAATACATAAAGTAGCATTCACGTGATGAGGAAGAAGCGGAAGCAACAAGCAACACGTCTATAGAAGTGGACAAAATATGGCGTTATGCCTTCAAAATAGCAACTCACGTCTCCTCAATCAACAACACTGAGAGAACTACCTCGAGATGAGGTAACGCATCTGGATGTATAGGTGAAGATTGCACAACGAAAGAAGCTTGAGATTGGCTCTTCAACAGACGAAAGATCACTGGGAATTCAAGCTCTGACGAGTACAGGAAATCACCTGGACATGTGTTCTTGGCGAATCAGATTGCCGAACGTCCGGATCAACGAATCGTTCAAGATTCACTTCGCTAATGCAACCCACCAAGCAAACGCGCTCCTTTCGCCGTCTGATCCAAAAATTAGAGAGGTTGACTGAAGCCGAGAGAGATTTCTTTTAAAAACAGCGTGAAAAACTTCGAGCTCCCACAGAGGTGAGAAGCCGCGAGGGAGGACAGAAAAAGGCGCGGGAGATCGTCGAGCTGGCTCGTTGCCATTTCTCGCACGGGTTCGTTGGCGAGATTCGACAAAGGAGGACGCTTTTTAGGGATCTTTCCCTCGCTTTTCTCGTGGTCGGCTCACAAGGGCGAGATCTTTATCAATTACTGAGGGCATAATACGGATGCCTGGTAACGGCTCGAATGAACATAAAACACGGTTGAAGTAAGGATAATGTCCGAATTGCGAGCGGGAAGATCGCTCATCCGAACGCACCAACTCCGACAGGGCGAGTCGGCAGGGGCCACAGCAAAAAAGATGGGAACTTGCGCTTTAGTCAATAGGAGATGATGGCGAAAGCCGCCATAGTTATGGAAAAAATATTATGTGGAGGACTTTAGCTTACGGGTGTGTTTTCTTGCGTGGCCATAACTACTGGATAATGATGCAATTTTGTCTTTTGGGTGGGGGAAAAGATAGGATGATTTGGTAGAACAACCAAAAATTAAAAAATGACGTGCTGTTTGTAATGTGACTCAATCCATATCTCCATTACCTGCCATAATCTACCTAGGGGAGTGGGTTTAGGAACCTTTATCTAGTCCTTCCAACTTGCATCTGGATGTATGACTAGTATTTAGCTTATTAAAGGTATGGTTTTGTTTGATGTGGCAAAGTAGGCCGTGGAGCCATGTATCAACTCATATTTTAGTGGGTCGGGTGATGTATAGTTTCCCTGATATTTAAAATATAAGTTTGGCATGGTGTTATACAATAAAGCCCAAATAATAAGGGGTTCTAGTGGGTTTGGAAAGAACATATTTTAACCTATTTAATCAAAGCACAATGTTAAGGATTACCATCAACAACTGTGAACCCATAGTCCTCATTGGTCCAATTCAAATTGCCTCAAGAAATCCCAATTTAAGGGGAAAATTTGCTAAGAATTAGCGCTTAGGTTGAATTGGGCCTAAATTGCTAAAACTAAGTTGCTATAAATGGGTTAATGTAAATTAAATTGATCAATCTGGATCAAACCTATCTTTTACCAACCTAACTTAAACCCAACTTGATCCCCAATTGGACAAGTTTACCCAAAACTAATGTTTTTGCATTTTGTTTTTGTCACGACCTCTTTTTTTTTTTTTTTGTCGGCGCCCACAATCGGGTACGGGCGCCTTGCGGAGGCTAATGGCTTGGCTGAAATTAGTTATGCCCAGACTCTCCCAAGTCCACCAATTCACGACTTTAATAGTCTGAGTTTTTAACCTGTAAATCAATTTTGAAAATGGAGTCGCCACTAATCGATTTTGGGTAGGTTGATTAGAAACCCAAGTGAAGTATAAGGAGAAATACTCACTCCTGTGCAACCAGAGAAATTATGATCGGTAACTTGATTACACTAGCTAATCACTAATGCCCTTTCGGTACCTAATCTTGTTTAAACCTTGAGGTTTTTTGGATGTTCGAGGGATTTTCCATGCAATTTGGGGAGGAAAAACATTTTTTTTTTTTTTTTGGTCTTTTTCTCATTTTTGGACATAAAAGGGATTTTTGGATTTTTGGTATTTTTAGAAAATACAAGTCTTTTTGCTTTTTCATGAATTTTTGCCTTTTTTTTTGGGATTTTTGGCATTTTTTTGGAAAATATGAAATATTTTTGATTTTTTTGATTTTTTTTCGGAAAATAATTTTTCTAATATTTTTACTATATTTTGAAAATAAATTATTTTTTATTTTTCTTGATTTTTTTGGAAAATAAAACATTTTTTAACATTTTAAAACATTTTTCGGTTTTCTGAAATTAAAATATTTTTTAATATTTTTTCGAAAATAAAATATTTTTGATTTTTTTATTAAAATATTACATAAAATAATATAAAAGCCGACCGGGTCGAGATCCGCGAGTTGGGTCCGACCCGGCCGACGACTCGAACTCGGACGGCCCGCATTGCGGGCTCGACTCGGATTTTTTTGTCTTTTTTTCTTCTTTTTTTTTTTTACTTTATTGAAACGATGCCGTGGCCGAGCACTTGGAGGCGCCCGGCCCAACCCGACGACCCGCTCCAACAACCCGCTCCACAACCCGGCTCCTCTGCGAAAACCCTACTCGAATCCGACCCGAATCGTGACCCGGTTCCTGCTGTGCCCAAATTGCAAACCCTACCCGTTTTTCCGGGTCCGGATCCACTTCGCAACCCGGAAAGGGTTTGCGAATCCGCGGCGCCGAGGACGGGAACTGAGGCGTTGGCGGCGACGGCGACTATGGCGGTGACGGCGACGATGAAGGCGACAACGGCGACGGTGACGACGGCTAGGTCAACGGGAAACGGCTACAATGAACAGCAACGGTAACGGCGATGTTCTTTTACCTTCTCTCGAATGGGGACGGCGACGGCAACGATGCCAGATCGAAGGCAGCAGCGACGGAGGCGTTCGACGGCAACGAGGGCGAGGACAAGCTGGTGACGACCACGGCGAACAACGACGGCGGGGCTCGAGATGGCGGCCCAAGGCTCAGCTACGGTGACAACGAGACGGTGGCACGGCAGGATTTGGCACAGCAACGGCGTCGTGGGGTGGTGTCAGCACCGCGGAGGGGTTCGGTCACCCCAGATCTGTGACGCAACTCTCAACCGAACCTTCCTCAGCCTTGGTTCTCTCTCACTCCGGCCATATCCAAGCCTCCACCAACCAGATCTAACCTCCTCGGACTCGCTCGCCGCCGGCCTCCCCCGGAGTCTCTCAGTGGGAGGTCGGCTGAGCTCGCGACTCGACTTCTCTCTCGCTTACTCTTCGATTCCTCCCCCGAAGTCTCTTAGTGGGAAGATCTCGGAGCTCACTCCCCCGTTCTTCAACGAAAGTGGTGCCCTTTTATAGGCGAGGGGATTTGGTCGACAGAAGGGCTCGGCCGTCGGTCTTTGGCTTGCCGACCGAACCCCTGACGGCCAAACCGGTGTCCCATCCGATGCCAGCTGCTCCCCGCACGTCCCCATCCGACACTAGCTGCCCCCCCCTGCTCCACGTGCGCTATTGTTCCTCTCTTCTGCTCCGGCGTCGCGCGCGTCCTCTTCTCCGGCGCTTGCTGCTTATCCGATTGGAGAAGACGACAGTAAGAAGAAGAAGACAAGGGAGAAGGGGCTGGGCTGAGTTAGGTCGCGGCTGGGCCTCGCGAGCCTGCGCGAAGGAAAAGAAAGAGGGAGGGGCTGGGCTTCTGTTTTTCTTTTTGTTTTTTCCTGTTTTTATTTGTTTTTTTGTTGTTTTATCTTTTTATTATCTATTTATCCAGAAAAAAAAAAAAAAGCAAAATATATAAATAAAGAAACTCCATAATTAAAAAACGAAATTTAGGCGTCAACAGTTTTGTAGGAATACTTTCACCCTTTTAACAAGAGTTAATTTCACATTCAAATTAAATGCACTTATATCCAACTTATAAAAGGAGGGAAGAGTATATTGACAAAGGAAAAAGTAAAGACAAGAAAGAATGCCCTCTTGTATTATATTTATGTGATTTTTGTTTATTCTTTCTTTTTCGGCCAAACATGTATGATTTTCTTTCTAAATACACATTCATCCTCTTCCGCAAACATTTTTAAAAACTTGAACAAAAAAAAAGAAAAAAGAACCACGTTTCTCTTCACATATTCTCTATGGACAAAATTGACAGCTTACAAAAGGAGAAAAAATCGAATTCATCAATCACTTCCTTTTCTTTTCCTAATTCGTTGCGATAATTAAATCATATTAGATTTGGAAAGAGGTTGAAATATGACGTCGAAGTATCACAGTTGACCAGGAAATTTTAAAATTAGAAAAAGGAACAGAAAAAAGAAAAAGAAAAGGAGCAGGTACAAGACCAAACTCCATCGCCATTAGCCTATCTACATCGCTTCCTTCCCTTCTGCAGTTCCCATCCACCGCCCGAAGAGATGATGAAGATCAAGATCCTTCACCGCTGCGATGTCTCGCCACCGGCAAACTCAGTCCCGGCAACCGCTCTCCCGCTCACCTTCTTCGACATCCCATGGCTTCTCTGCCGCCCCATGCAACGCCTCTTCTTCTATGACTTCCCTCAATCCCCTCCCTCCTTCGCCCAGACCACCCTGCCTCTCCTCGTCCGCTCTCTCTCCCACTGTCTCCGCCACTTCTTTCCCTTTGCTGGCAGCCTCGTCCTCCCCCTAGCGCCACCGGAGAAGCCCCACATGCTCTACTCCGACGGCGACTCTCTCTCCTTGACTGTTGCCGAGTCGTCTGCAGACTTCGCTGAGCTCATCTGCGACGAGGTGCGTGACGCTGCGCTAATACACCCTCTGGTGCCTCAGCTCCCACCGCCACATGCGTCCGATGAATCACATCTGTGGCCCCTTATGGCAATTCAGGTCAGTTGGCGATGGTCTATCTGACAAATAAATTCAGTATAATCATGCTATGCTATGCTACGCTGTAACTAGAGCTCATCTGGCAACGACATATGCTTGGTAGTTTTAGAACAAGTGATAAGATAAATAAATAAAATTGAAAGAGGAGTAATTTTATGAAGTGAGCTCGCCGTTTAAAGTAGGATTTTATCGTCTAGATTTAATACATATCACGAGAAATATAGGTCATTAATCATGCTGGCATGCACAAATTGACATTGAAATTTTGAGTCGAATGTCAAATTTCTGTTGAAATGATAAATGGTTCAGGTGACCCTATTGCCAAACAAGGGCATTTGCATTGGGGTCCAGTTCCTCCACGTGGCAGCAGATGGGAGGTCCTTCCACCATTTCATGAAATCATGGGCGTCCATTCACAGGTTCGGAGGAGACTCGGCTTGCGTTGACCTGGACGGCCCAAGTCCTTTCTACAACCGAGAAGTGACCAGAGATCCGAATGGGCTCGAGTCCATATTGTTAAAAGACTGGTGGAGTTGTGTGGGCTCTAGCCCAAGCCCAAACCCAAGCCCAAGCCCAAGTGAAGCTCTTCTCACTATTGCGGACAAGGTGAGAGCAACGTTTGTCCTGGGAAAAACTGCCATCGACGGGCTAAAAGCGCAGGTCTTAAGCCAACTCAAGAACGACGATGATGGCGACTCAGAGTCGGAGCCAATCCATTTGTCAACTTTTGTAGTGACATGCGCATTCATATGGGTATGCATGATCAAATCGAAAGAGAAAGAACAAGAGAGTCACAATCAATTGTCATCAAAGAGCAACAAAGACTAGCTTTGCCATGCTTTGTGGCAGATTGTAGGGATCGACTTGAATACTCAATACCCTCGACATACTTTGGGAACTATTTGGGCATATATTTTCTCTCGGAGAAGAGAAATATGCTCTTGGGTGAAAGTGGAATTTCATATGCGGCGAGGACAATAGGGAGGAGAGTCAAGGATGTGGAGAGAGGGGGAGGGTTGAGAGAGGCGGATGGATGGATCAAGGATTGGAAAGTATTTGACAATGGGGACTTAGTGACTGTGGCCGGATCGCCGAAACTGAAGGTGTACGACACTGACTTTGGGTGGAGGAGGCCGATAAAGAGCCATGTGGTACCGATCGACGCATCGGGGGCCATTGCTCTTGCGGAGAGTAGAAATAGGGATGGTGGCATGGAGGTCGGGTTGGCATTGACTAGAGATTGCATGGAGAGGTTTGTTTGTTTGTTTGAGAAGGGATCAAAATCATTTATGTCACTTTAGTGTACATATCGTCCATATAATCCCATGTCGATTTCAATTTAGTCCTTACATTTTCGGTGTGACAACATTGGCCCATGTACCTTAGTTTATTGACAAATGTAAGGACTTCCGACCAAGTTTCGAGTCAAGTTTTTGGGGCCGAAATGAAATAAATACTCGTCGGTTCCGTCTCCCTCTCTCTTCGCTGCTTCTCCCCGTTTGCTGCCAGCAACCTGTTCTCTCCCATGCCGCTGCCAGAAGCTCCTACATCCTCTTCTCCGATGGCGACTTCCTCACTTTGACTATGGCGGAGTCCATTGTCGACTTCGATCAGCTAGCTTGTGGGTGATGGGGCTTAAGATGTGACGCCCTTTACACTAGGGGTGTCAAAAACTGAACCGAACCGAAAAATTCGGTTTCATTCGGTTCGGTTCTCATTAAAAACCGAACTACGGGTCGTTTTTTATCGGTTAACCGAACCGAACCGAACCAACTAATCGATAAGAGCTTATTTCTTAAAACGAAAAATATATACAATAAAAAAAAACGAGAAAAAACAAATGCAAAAACTGAAAACTAAAAACTGAAAACCAAAAATCGAAAAACCGAACTGAACCAAAATTTCAGGTCGGTTCGTATTTGGTTTGGGTCCGAACCAAACAGTATCGTTGATACCCCTACTTTACACCATTCATGCCTGCTTGGCCGCTACCGTGGATGGTGGATGGTTCACAAGAGGCTTCGGTCAAGGCAATTCAAGTAGGAGTGCCTACTCAAATTCACAAGTTAAAACTTCATTTATGAACTTAGGTCACTTGTATCATTGTAATATGCTATATGGTTTTTAAAAATACTAAAAGAGATTTTATTTTATTTTTTTGGGCTAAACACCAACAGACATAAACGATCGGTTTGTTTCAAATTGTGTCCTTCAATATGTATTCCCAATCACGTGTGAATTTGTCGTTGTGCATTTATCTCCTAGATAATGTCTAAATTTAGTAGTGTGATTATCATAAAAATAAACAATTTATCTAAATCTGGGAGCATAGTGATTTTCTTAATTTATATTAAATGAGAACATATTGATCTTCTTGATACACATGTTCATATTCATATGAATGCTTCTTGATCTTCAATATGAAAGTTAAAAGTTACAAATATAAATGCTTCTTAATCTCAAAACTCAAGAAAAATTACCAAAATTATCTCAAACTATTGCACTTATGTTATTTCAATCATAAATCTTTCAATTGTGCAATTGAGTCTCAAACATTTTCACATTTTCCCAATAATGTTTATCCAACCAATTTTAGTTAAAAATCGTTGACATGAATGATAATAATGCCACACAGACTGCCGGCGTTGATATATATATATAGATATATATATATATATATATATATATATATATAAAATTTTCACCGACTGCAAACAAGGGCCAATGAGGATCGACCTTCGCAGAGCTTGGAAGAAAAAAAGGAAAAGAAGGAAAAAGAAAAGAAATTAAAAATATTAATAAATTTAGAAATTTAAAATGTATTATATATTTTAAATGTTTACGTTAGTGAAGGTTGTGCCATGTAGTACGGCCAATGTCAACATAAAAAATTTTCAGCTAAAATTGATAAGATAAACTTAATTGGCAAAATGTGATAATACTAAAAATTTAATTGGCATAATTGGAAAATTTATGATTGATTGGCACAAGTGCGATGGATTTAGAGCTTTTCTTGTGATCTTCCCGAAACCCATTGTGGTTTACTTGTGAAATATTCTTCTTGAAATGTTGAGCTTAAGCAAAGCTTCCATACGAAGATAATACCAAAACTATATTACATTTGTGGTTTATGTTGTAAATAAAAGAAGTCATCGAATAGAATGCACATAATAAATAAATTAATTAAGGTTCGATCATCGTAACCTATGTTTATGGGTAGCACAAAATTCTACTATATATGTGATACAATGAAGGTTACAATCAACTCTAAGTAACTTACATATTCTTACTTGAATTACATTGAATATTTCATACATTGTATAGCTCTTATAATTCTCTCAAAAGAAATCTCTCAATCTCGTAAAATGAATTACACAAATATATAAAGTTTAATGACTAAATCACTCGGAAGTAATTTACAGCGAACAAACTCACGTGAAGAACACTCCCCTAAACCCCTCTCTCTTCTTTGGTGCACCAAGAAATTGTCAAGGACAATAGTTCTCCTCTATTTATGCATAACCAAGAGAAGCCTCCCATTCTCGCATACCATCGTCGCCTCTGGCTGTAAAAGGAGCCTATCACAAACATTTTTTTTTTTTGCTTATTTACTTGGCCAACCAATGAAGTGGCCCGCATCACACGCTCTCCAAGGTGGAAAAGCAGAGCAACAAGACATAAAGAAGGGCACCTAATCAGCTTCCGAGTAGAGAAGTCCATCTCGCGGCTTGAAAGAAACGAGAGAGAGGGAAGCTCCATACAGATCTCAAGACAAAATCCACGCATCAGAGCTCCGTAAATGAGCTCCACCTGCTCCATTAAATGAGTCAACATTGAATGCTTGTAATTTTCTTCCACAATGAACGAGACGTTGATTTGCATCTGCTTCCAAGTCTAAATCACGCTTAAATTTCGTCATATCAGTCTACATTTTTAGCTACTCCATGAGGGTTTTAATAGAACCTCCTCTACCGACAAAAAAAGAAGAAAAACTTCCTTTATCATTGATAAAGTAAAACTAACGGAGAATTCATATTTATCAAGAGATCGAATACGTATATTATTAAATTCAGCAATTACAATGGTGGTTGAATTCAACTATCGTTAAGACCGTTAGTTTGAGAGTGGATATAGGTTTTAAATATAAAGTTGCATCATTATAAATTGTTATATGATATGTTATTTTCACTTCGATTTACTTACTAGCATCACAGTGTTATTCAGCACGAAAACCAGAAAAGCCCAGCTGTGATGTCAGGACCTCCCAGAAAAGGACACAAGCTTTTGATCGATTGAAAGCACCCCACTTTCAGAAGTAGCTCAATTTATTTACTATCTCCATTATATGCGCATCCACCAATCTACGGAAGCGGGTCTACACATCGCTTTCGAAGATGGACAAAACCAATCATCGGCCTCTACCGCTTCCTTCTCTCAGACAATCCCCCTTCCCCTCGGACGAGATGATGAAGGTCAAGATCCTCCATCGCTACAATGTCTCGCCGCCGGCGAACTCAGTCCCAACCACCGCTCTCCCTCTCACCTTCTTCGACATCCCATTCTTTCACTGCTGCCCCATGCAACGCCTCTTCTTCTACGACTTCCCTCAGTCCCCTCCCTCCTTCGCCCAGACCACCCTCCCGCTCCTCGTCCGCTCTCTCTCCCTCTGCCTCCGCCACTTCTTCCCCTTCGCCGCCAACCTCACCCTCCCTCTGGCCCCGCCCGAGAAGCCCCACATCCTCTACACCGATGGCGACTCACTCTCCTTGATCGTTGCCGATTCCGCCGCCGACTTTGCCGACCTCGTCAGCGACGAGGTGCATGACGCGACATTGATACACCCTCTGGTGCCTCAGCTCCCGCCGCCGCGTGAGTCTGACGGCGCACTCGTGTGGCCACTTATGGCGATTCAGGTCAGTTGGTGGTTGCCTGGCTGGTGGTGGTTTGGCTCTCACGTGACATTTGCTCGTTCTTAATTCTTCTAATTGAATATTAATATATATATATATATTTTTTTTGGAAGTTTTGTTTGATATGTTTATGAATTCAGTATAATAACTCTATGCTATAAGGCAGATTTGGGTTTAAGAATACAATACGTGCGAGAAATTTATGTCGTACAGATATAAATATGAGGCAGATATTGGATTTAAGAGTAATTTGAGTTTAGTTAACATGTACAAAAATTAAAAAGAAAATGAACAAGAAGTAATTATACGAAGATAGTCTCAGGTTTAAAGAAAAATCTCACGAAATTAAGCATAATGTTGATGTGTGCAAATTAACATTAAAACTTGGTGTCGTATTTGAGATTCTCGGTCGAAATGATACTTGGAGATGGAAAGAGTCACTTCATTTGGCCAAAAAAGAGATTGAAACTGTGAAATTAGAAATTGAGAATGAGTGATGTGCTCACGAGAACCAACGTCAATTAGAATGATGATTTCATGAACAAATATCTTTAGCGCACTATTAGACATCTATATATATAATAAAAAAGATTTTCAATACATTATCTTCCTCGATTATGTGTAATCAATATGCAAGAGCGATAAACAAACAACTAACTCGAAGTAGCAGTTGAATAAATAAAAATTAAACTCGAAACTTATCGTCAATTTTGTTGGATAATGATTTAGGTGACTTTGTTCCCAAACGAGGGCATTTGCATTGGAGTCCAATTCCTCCACGTGGCGGTAGATGGGAGGTCTTTCGCTCACTTCATGAAATCGTGGGCATCCATTCATAGGTCTGGAGGGGACCCCAATTGCGTTGAGTCAGATGACTTGCGTCCTTTCCACAACCGAGGAGTGATCAAGGACCCGAATGAGCTCGAGCTCATTTTCTTGAATGACTGGTGGAGCTGTGTGGGCCAGAGCCCGAGCCCGAGTCTAAGCACAGCTCCTCTGGCTGTTGGGGAGAAGGTGAGAGCAACATTTGTCTTTAAAAAGGCTCACATCGACGGGCTAAAAGGGGAAATCTCGAGCCAACTCAAGAACGATACCGTCGACTTAGAGTCGGATCCAATCCACTTGTCGACATTCGCGGTGACATGTGCGTTTGTATGGGTGTGCATCATCAGATCAAAAGACAAAGAATGCCAATGTCACAACCAATCGTCATCAGAGAGCGACAGAGACGAACTTCGTTATTTTGCCTTTCTCGCAGATTGTAGGGACCGGCTTGAATACCCCATACCTTCAACATATTTTGGGAATTGTTTGAGTGCATGCTTTCTCTCGGAGAAGAGAAGTACGCTCCTGGGCAAAAGTGGACTTCCGCTTGCCGCAAAGGCTATAGCAAGGAGAGTCAAGGAGATAAGGACAGGTGGGGCACTAAGAGGGCTGGAGGGGTGGATGAATGGCTTTAATATACTTGATAGCACAGACTTAGTGATGGTGGCTGGGTCGTCAAGACACAAAGTGTACGACACGAACTTTGGGTGGGGGAGGCCGAGGAAGAGCCACATGGTCATTGCTCAATCAGCAGCGATCTCTCTCATGGAGAGTAGGGATGGGGACGGTGGTGTGCAGGTCGGGTTGACATTGACTAGATATGGAGAAGTTTTTCTTTGTTTGGACAGGGATTGAAATCGTCTATGCCACTTTAAAATACATCGATCCATATAATGCCATGTCAATTTCAATTTAGTCCTTATGTATTGGGCTTGACAACATAGGTTTATGTTGATTTATTGAAAAAGGTAAGGACTTCCGACCACACTTAGCACAAAAAAGGCGGGAATCTCAAGAATTCATCATTGGGCCAAGGGGACATCAGTACTATGTTAGAATGTTGCCCGTCTTTTGCGGCTGCAAGCAAAATTAAGTAAGAATGTCAGACCTCACTTGGGCAAATCAATTGTATGTTTCGAGAATAAACTTCTCAAAACGAGGCAAAAGAAAGATAAACGTTAACTCCTGCAAACTTATGGAATCATAAATCTGACCCAAAAAAATAAAAAATAAAAATCTTCTCAACTTGCTATAATCGTCTACTAATTTAAGTTAAAATGACGGTATCCTAAATACCAACAATCATGGCTCAAGCATGTACCTAGTTAATAATCTAAATAATGCAATAGGAATTTTTTTAGAAATAACAAATCAGTTTCTATATTTTGACATGAACTGAAAAATGAACGTAAATTTGGTGAGACTAAGGGTGTGTTTGTTTAATGGAATACATTTTTAGGAAAACATTTTTCTCATTCTTCGGTGTTTAATTCGTTTAGGAAAATGAGTCAGCGGAAAATATCTTCCTAATCAACGAAAAAAAAAAAAAATTCCCACCAATGCTTAAATTCGGAAAATGATTTCCCATTTGACGAGAATCGAAAAACATTCTCTCGAATCTACCAAATGTTAGATTTGGTGCTTGGTTTATAAAAAGTTATTCTTATAAAAATATATATTTTTTAAAAAATTGAATTTCCTTTTTTTTTTTTTTCAAAAATTGATTATTTATTTTTATTCTCTTCCTTTTCTTTTCTTTACTTTTTCTTTTGCTTCTTCTCCACCTATCACCAGCCATGGAGATGGGTGGTGAGCTCTGGCCTCACCGATTGGGTGAGCTCATAGCCTTCGATTGTGAGGCTCAAGCTCACTCGAGGCCTCCAAGCCTCAAGCCTCGCCATATCGAGCAAGCTCATGGACTCTTATGGCAAGTCTCAAGCCTCGCCAGATTGGGTGAGCTCGCAACTTCTGTCGGCGAGCTGGTGAGGCTCGAGCCTCATTCCAGAGGTTGACAAGCCTAGGGCCTTGCCAGATCAAGTGAGCAACCTTGGGTGGTGAGGCTCGAGCTCGCCCAACACTAGCGAGCTCACGGCCTTGGTGGCAAGCCTCAAGCCTTGCCCAATAGGCAAGCTCGCGACCTCCGGCGACAACTCGAGCTTGCCCTCGTAAGCTAGTTAGGGACAAACCACCAGAGGAAGCAAAAGGGATGGTGTGAGGAAGCAGAGGGAGCGAAGGAGAAGAAGAAGGAAAAGAGAAAGAGAAAGAGAAAAACAAATAAAAATTACAAATTACAAATAAATTAAAATTTCGAATTTTTAAATTAATTTTTTTGTTGAGATAAAGTGTGAATTATTTTCTAATGGGATCCAAACAATGGAAAAAATTTTCAATTATACATTACCAAACAAAGAAAAACAAATCGTATTCATGGAAAATGCTTTCCGGAAAACATTTTCCTTTATTATTGAAATTTCTGAAACAAACACATCTTAAAAAATCATAATCGACGAGTAATTTTTTTTGTGATGCATGAACTCAAAACTAGCATTTGAAAATGTCTTAAATCTAAATGCATAGGAAAATAAACAGTGGTTGAATTTGAAAAAGAGGTAAATTAATTTGCCATCTTTTTGGAAGACATTATAAGGCCGATGCAATTACAGCTTTTAAAAAGATGAATGCGTGTTATTTCCTCTCGTACGAACACATCACCATAATTAATGCACAAAGTAGTTTTACATATTGAAATTAGATGTGAAGGTCCTCCACGATCACTAGGGGTGCAAATAATAATTATTTTGTCACTGAGAACAATTTCTAGCTACAAATAGACTTTTAAAAAAAAATTATTCTTTGAATGAGTTTCTGAGCAAAGATATACATTTGATAACAATACAAAATTTCTGTTTGCTAAGCAGAAATTCATTTGATAGGCCTTCTTAAATATCTCCCTACCAAGCTTTCTCACTTCATTGCATTTCAGTCTTTCGTGAGATAAAACATCCTCAATATATTGGATTGAAAGCGTCAATGTAGAAATCGTACATCGATGGCGGAGAGGGCAAGTAATGAGAAGAGTTGTTATTTCTATTTCTTTTCCATAAGTAGAAAAATAGAAAATTTTCACCTCTCATTTCTGTTTCAAAACTATTTCTAAGCTAATTTTTTCTTGAAAATAGAAAAATTAAAATGTATCACCATATGGATTTCTATTTCAAATCTATTTTCAACAACAGAAAAAAAAAAATATATATATATATATATAGAGAGAAACAAAAAGGTTATCATGTGCGGCCTAAGTGTTCCCCTCCAGCTCACCTTTTTTAATGTCCACTAGCTTTCCTTTCGACACCAAACAACCTTCCTTCCTCCGCTAGCTCCCTCACCTTCCTTCCCTCCCTCCCTCCCTCCCTCTCCCTGCTGCTTCTTCCCGTTCGTCGCTAGCCTCCTCCTCACTCCAGCACTGCCCCAGAAGCATTACATCCTCTTTCCCGACAGCGACTCCCTCACTTTGACTGTAACAGAGTTCATCGTGTACTTCAATCAGCTAGCCTGTGAGCGAGTGGCTCAAGATGCGAGGCCTTTACATCCGTTCACGCCTCCTTTGCCGCCACCACAGGTGGCGGGTGGTTCACAAGTGGCTTTGGTCATGGCAATTTAAGTAGGAATGCCAATTCATTTTCACAAGTTAACCTTCATTCATGAGCTTAGGTCACTCGTATCACAATTCATATTGCCAATCCCCCTTCTATCCATAGGAGAAAAAGATAAATTCGAATCGATAGCTAAAAAGTCAAGAACTTATTCAGTCAAAAGTGAGCATAATCAAACTCTGAAAACGTGATAACGACACAACTCAACAAGTATCATCCTCTTACCAAAAACCCTGAGCTCTATGGTGTAAAGTGTGTAATTTGCCACTATCCAAAATCAGATTATTTATATGGAATCTATGCCAAAATGCTCTGCCTACCAAGGGAAACTTATGCAAATGGAGGGTTAGACCTGGCCTGATTTGCCCTTAATGCAAAATGAGCCTGGAAATGGCGGAATAACTGGTTTTTCTCTGTCCCTAGACAATCGAAGTCTGGTCAGTCCAAATCTACGCATCCAGATCTAGAGTAGAGGACTTACAGGCATAAATCAATGGGTATTAACCTGCAGAAGCGACTTACTTTACACACCCGCCCTTGAGCTTGTAGCTAAAGTGCTTTGGTTCATAAGGTAAACAAGAAACGACGCAATGTTCTGAGTCAAACCACAAGATCCACAAGGAGTTTTAGCTGAAGCACTTGCATTGCACGGAAATTTTAAAACTTGGAACTCAAATCACCAAAAAAATAAAATAAAATTAAATTAAATTAAATTAAATTAAAAAAAAAAAATCTTGGGAGAGGTCTCATCTTACTCTCGATTTGGATATCCCGTCCTTGGGGTCTCTCAAGATTAATTTAGATGGTTCTTTCAATGCCAAAGCAACCAACAGAGCTGTAGCCGGAGTGTGCAAAGTCTCTTTTGATATGCTGCTTGGAGGTTTCGCCTGTGCGGTGAAGGCACAATCTGCACTCGGTGCGGAAACCCTAGCTGTTATTGAGGGTTTGAGATTTGTGAGTGAATGAGCAAAAAGGAGAGAGACTGAGTCTTGACCGTGGAGTTTGACAACTTACTTCAGTTCTATTAATCTGGGGTGCAAATTATGTTCCATGGGATGTCCTTTTGCTTATGAAAGAGGGCCGAGCCTTGCTCTCCAATTTATCACAATTGCGTTTGACCCACTACTCCAGAGCCCTGGGTCGTTAAGGCCCAACTCTGTGATTCCCTCCCTTTGAGCTGGGTTTCAAGCCCTCCTCAACCTCTTTTGGATCTTCTTTATTCTAAAGCTCACCTAGGTTTTTTTTTTTTTTTTTTTTGGGCTCATAAAGCTCACCTAGGTTACTCTTCTACTTTATTGACATGAAATGATATGAGCTTTTTTTGACCCGACAAAAAGTGAAAATGAGTAAGGATGTCGACCTCAGTTTCACAAATCAATGGCGTGTATCGAGTTTAAATTCCTAAAAACAAGGCAAAAGGAAGATAAGCACTAAGAATTAAAAATTCCAAATAATAAAAAAAGAATCTTTCCAACCAACTTGCCATTATATTTTTCAAATATGAGAAAATTACACTTCTTTCAATTCAGTTGGAGGTGGTCTAGGCGTGTACTTAATTTTATAATATAAACTAAATAATTGTGATAAGAAAGTTTTTGGAAATAACTAATCGATTTCTGTATATTGACATGCTGAAAAATGAATGCAGATACTTTGAGATTAAACAAACATAATCCATAAGCCAAGTATCTTTGCCATGCATGAATTCAAAAATAGCATTTGAAAATGTCTAAAACCGAGTGCACAGAAAAAGTAAATTATGATTAAATTTGAAGAAGAGACAAATTAATTTCTATCTTTTTAATTTTGGCGTGAATAAAAAAGTGACGTTGATTTATCAAAATCGATGAACCAAGTTTCTTTGCCAAGTATGGGCCCGAACAACCGAGGCTCGCGAGGAACACGAGTTTGGTGACAAAGGCGACAGGCCAACCACGAGCTCTCGATCGATTAAAAAACCAGAAAAGGACACAAGCTCTCGATTGATTGAAAGCACCCCCATTTTCTGACGTAAACTCGATCATGACCTCCATTATCGGTTTTAACGGGGACCAAAACCAATCATTAGCCTCTCATATATAAGCTTCCTTCCCTCATGAAAAATTTTCCTTCACCATCGGACGAGATGGTAAAGGTCAAGGTCAAGATCCTCCACTGTCATGATATCTCGCCGCCTATGAACCCGGTCTCGGCAACCGTGCTCCCTCTCACCTTCTTCGATATCCCGTGGCTTCTCTGTTGCCCCCATACAACGCCTCTTCTTCTATTACTTCCCTCAATCCCCTCTGAAAGAATAGAGTCGAAAATGAATTTATGTATATTTCAGTGTGTGTAATACTGATGATACAAGAGCTTATTTAAAGGCTGTTCTAGACAATATCTAAAGTAATAAAATATTACAATATCAAAATCAAATCAATTATAATCGATATGAAATCAATTATAATCAATCAGAAAAATAACTATCTCTAACATCCTAAGATAAATATCTCTAACATCCTCCCTCAAACTCAAGGTGAGATAAAAGAGGTCAACTGGAGTTTGGAGAAAAGATTTTTAAAATGCCCAAGTGGATGTGCCTTCGTGAAAACATTAGCCGTCTCATCAATTGAGGAGGTGGGAACAAGACGAACATCGCCACAAAGCACATGAGAGCATATGAAATGACAATCTATTTCAATATGTTTGGTACACTCATGAAAAATATCATTATGAGCTATTTGGATGGCACTTCGATTATCACAATGAATAACCGTTCCACCATTATGAAGAACTCACATGTCTTCTAATAACCACCGCAACCATAATAGTTCTGAAGTTGTATCGGCAAGAGCACGATATTCTGCTTCCGTACTCGATCGAGCAATAGTAGTCTATTTCTTACTCCGCTAGGAAATAAGGGACTTCCCTAAAAAAAAGCAATAGCCTGTAGTAGAGCGACGATCGAGAGGATCACTAGCCCAATCAGCATCGGAATAAACTATTAACTCTACGATGAGTTAGTAGAAAAGTGAAGACCATGAAATAAAGTACCCTTGATATAGCAAAGAATCCAAAGAATAGCAGCAAAGTGAGTCGTCCGTGGCGCAATCATGAATTGACTCACAATGTGAACTTCATAAGCGATGTTAGGGCGGGTAACAGTGAAATAAACTAGACTACCAACTAACTGTCGATAAAATGTAGGGTTTGGAAGAGGAGTCCCATCTTTTTCATCAAATTTGGCATTATTCTCAATGTGAGTGGTAGCAGTCTTGTTATCAGTAAGTCTAGCTCGAGAAAGAAGATCGGTGGCATATTTCGCTTGAGAAAGATTATAGCCAGAGGAATTTGAAGCAACCTCCAATCCTAGAAAATAATTGAGCCGTCCAAAATCTTTCATTTCAAACTGTTAACTCAAATACATCTGTAGTTTTGAAATGCCTTCGTGATCATCGTTAATAATAACCATGTCATCCATATATAATAGTAGTAGAATACTCCCACGAGATGTTCGTTGAATAAATAGAGTGTTATCATAGGGACTGTATGCAAATCCAAGGCGTTCCATAGTAGAACTAAACTTGGAATACCATTCATGAGGAGCCTGTTTTAGTCCATATAATGCTCGACGTAGACAACACACTTTACCGAGAGTATGAGTATATCCAAGAGGTGGCTCCATATATACCTCTTTAGTGAGATCTCCATTAAGGAATGCATTTTTGATATCCATTTGAAATAGAGGCCATCGCTTAATAGTAACGACAACAAGAAGGCTACGAACATAAGTAAGACGTGCAATTGGAGCAAACGTCTCATCATAATCAATGCCGTACTCCTGGGTAAAGCCTTTTGCTACTAGTCAAGCTTTATAGCGTTCCATTGTATCATTTGCCTTAGTTTTGATTTTGTACACCCATTTACAACCTATAGTCGACTTGTTAGGAGGCAAATCAACCAAATCCCAAGTATGAGAATGTTCTGATGCTTGCAACTCATCTGCCATTGCTTGCTGCCAAAGAGGATTAGTACGAGCTTCTCTATATGTGCGAGGCTCATGAAAAGAGGCAATTGTGGAATAATAGTGAAAATCACAAAGCCGAACAAAAGGTTGACTTACATGGGTGAAGCGACGAACAGAAGAAGAAGGAACTTCCAAAGGTGGATCTGCGGATGGCACAAACATGTTAGGAGCTGCTAAAGTGGGATTTCCAAAGGTACCTACATCAAGATTTGGAGAGGGAAATTCTAAAGAGGAAGATGTAGGAGTGTCATCTTCAGGGAACAGTTTGACAGAAGGATTTGTGAAGAAACGAACATTTGGAACAGTGGGAGAAGATGCAAAAGAATGTAAAGATGAGAACATTTTATGTTCCCAAAAGGTAACATGACGAGACACATGAAGTCGATTGGATATAGGGTCCCAACATCTATACCATTTATGCTCAATGCCATATCCAAGGAAACAACATAGACAAGCATGAGGTTCTAACTTCGTGCGTTCATTTGGAAGAAGATCCATTAAACATGCACTACCAAAAACTCGAAGTAGACTGTAATTAGGAATACTGTCATACAAGCACTCATATGGAGAAATGTTACCTATAATAGGTGACGGAATATGATTAATAGTGTAGACAGCAGTATGACAAGCCTCCCCCCAAAATTGTTTAGGACAAGATGCTGAGATTAGAAGAGTGCGTACAATATCTAAGATATGTTTGTGTTTATGCTCTGCTCGACCATTTTGTCGGGAAGTTCCTGGACAAGAACGATGAATAATAGTAGCGTTCTGAGAAGGAATTTTAAGAAACTCTCTGTCCTTATATTCCATGGCATTATTAGTACGAAAAACCTTGATATCTCGAGAAAACTGTGTTTTAATCATGGCAACAAAATTGCCATAGATATGGGTAAGTTCAGATCAATTTTTCATGAGATAAAGTCATGTCTAACGTGAATAGTCATCAACAAAAATAACAAAATAACGAGAGCCTCCCATAGTGAGAGTAGGAGATGGTCCCCAAATATCTGAATGAATTAGATCAAAGGGAGCATAAGAGACAGATTCACTAATATTGAACGGTAAAGCATGATGTTTTCCTAACTTACAAGGTAGACAATCAAAGGTTTTATTGTCAACGGAACCTAGATGACCACTTGAAAGCAAATGACTTAAATGAGAAAAAGAAAAATGACCTAAATGAGAACGCCAAGTTTCAAATGAAACTGGGATAGCACAACTACTGAAGGAGTTGAGAAGCTTTAAGGAAACAAGCTCAAACAACCGTCCCACTTTACAGCTGTCCCAATTGCCTGTCCCATCCATGGATCCTGCACACGACAACCATTTGAAGAGAAATGAGTATCAAAACCAAGCCCACATAGCTGACCCATAGATATCAAGTTTAAAGAGAGTTTGGGAACCATAAAAGTATTGGGTAAGGACAAGGTGGGCGTTGAAACATTCCCTGTATGACTAACTATCATCTGAGAGTTATTAGCTGTGTGAATAATAGGTGTTTGTGAATTATATGATTTTAACTTACATTAGTTAGAATGGGAAGTCATATGATTACAACATGTAGAATCAAAGAACCATGAATCAGGAGTACCTGGAGTGACCAACAAAACAGAAGGACTAGAAGTACCAGTTTCTTAAAGAATGGAATGAACTGTGGATCAAAGATCATCTAAAGATAGTGTGACAGATGAATTGTTAGAAGAATCCTCTATGACAGAAGGAGTAGCGGATGGCCGGCGTGTAGCTGAACCTCTAAAACGGGATTGGTTGTTTGTTCATGTAGGTTGCTTGGATTGTAATTGATAACAGTTTGATGCGCGATGACCAGGTTGACGACGGTGCATACAATAAGGAATGCGCCATGAGGATGAGCCAGAAGTGGCAAGCACTGCATTTGTAGGAGTGGAAACCAATGGAGTAGCATGTTGTGCCTTTAAAGTCGCAAGGTGAGTTTCCTCAGTTAATAACTCTGAAACAACTACCTCAAGATGAGGTAAAGGATCCCGATGCAAAAGTGAGGCTCGCATAGGTTCATACTCATCATTTATAGTCATCAGAAATTGCACGTAGGAAACTTACAAGTATCAATAGTTGAATCCCATGTTGGTTCAGATAAAGCGAGCTGGTCCCATATAGCATGCAATGAAGAAAGAAAGTTATTAATAGATTGACCTGTCTCCTGACGCATGCAATGTAAGTTCCCTAATAGTTGATATTGATGAGCAATGTTTGATGTGGAATAACAACCAGCAAGAAGATCCCAGGCTTCCTTTGCTGTATTTAGACGATTGAACTGAAGTTTGATAGATGGAATCGAAGTATTTCGAAACCATGTGAGTATCTGGTGATTCTTGCTCTCCCATTCCTCCAATCATTCAGCAAATGTATCATCATTCTCTTCGACGGCCTAACAAGGCTTGCGAAGACTTCTAGTGACATAACGCCAAAGCTTACGTCCCCTTAGAAAACTGGACATTTCTTGAGCCCATAAAATATAATTTGATCCATTTAGGATGGTCTGAATGGGCATTGAGACTTCTAACTTGTCCATGATAGGTGATATACTAGTAAACTCAATAGATTCTTTAATGAATTTGAGAAAAAAAAACTGATACTTGTAGAGCTGATATGAAGAAAATAAGGCTGAAAATAGACTAAGAACGTTGAAATACCTCAAGAATTGGTCTGGAAATGCCAAGAACCGGTCGGAATCAAGCCGAATCGGTTGAAAAACCACGAGAACTAGTCAAAAAATGGTTGAACCAGTCAAAAAACCCTAAGAACCGGTCGGAATCTGACTAAACCAGTCGGAATCTGACTAAATCGGTCGGAATCTAGTTGAACCAATAAAAAACACCTGAGAACCGGTCGGAAACTGGACAAACCAGTCAGAAAAAGGAGCTAACAGGTCAGAAAATGGCTGAACCAGTCGGAAAACATTGAGAACCGGTCAGAAAACGGCTAAATCGGTTGAAAAACACTGCAAACTTGTTGGGTCAACGCCGGTCAACGACTATTGGCAATGAAGATTGCGTGGGCTAACGTCACTATTTGATCACGGACATTGCACGTGCGAGGATGACGTCATCAATGACGTCACTGATGCATGCATAGGTCACATGTGAGCTGTGGCGTGTGTTCCTCACGCGTGCAGACGTTTGATCGGCGCTTGAGGGTGCGTGCCTGACTTTTCGGCGATGTGGCGCGTGGATCTCACGCGCAGAGGCTTTGGGTGACACGTGAGGGCGCATGGCTTACTTTCTGGCAACGGTCGTTGCTGTTCTGGACTTGCCAGAGAATGTAGAACCTGTCTATAGTGGTTTTCGATTGGAAGTTCTAAGAATTGTCTTTGAAAGTTCCACCTATAATTGATGGCATTGGTGGTCGTCGGTAGTCCTGTAGCACGGCGGAGCGTGGTGGCACGTGTGGCTTCTCTCCGTGGTAAATGATGAATTTTCAAGGTGCTGCGACAATGGTGACCACCTCCTTGAACAAAACCTCGCTTTGATACCATGAAAGAATAGAGTGGAAAAATGAATTTCTATATATTTCAATGTGTGTAATACTAATGATAGAAGAGCCTATTTATAGGTTGTTTTAAACAACTATCTAAAGTAATAAAATATTATAATATTAAAATCAAATGAATTATAATCAATATGAAACCAATTATAATCAATCAGGAAAATAAATATCTCTAACATCCTAAGATAAATATCTCTAACACCCTCCCTCCTTTGCTCAGACCATGCTTCCGCTCCTCGTCCACTTTCTCTCCCTTTGTCTCCACCACTTCTTCCCCTTCGTCGACAGCCTTGTCCTCCCTCTGGCATTGCCCCAGAAGCCCTATATGCTCTACTCCGAAGGCGACTCCCTCTTCTTGACCGTTGCCGAGTCCACCGCCTAGCTCGTCCACGACGAGGTGTGCGACACAATGCTAATACATCCTCTAGTGCCTCAGCTCCCACCACCATGTGAGTTTGACGGCGCACGCTTGTGGCCACTTATAGCGATTTAGGTTGGTGGGTGATGGTTTGGCTCTCACATGATATTTGCTTGTTCTTAGTTCTTATCATTTAATATATATATATATATATATATATATATATATTGGAATATCTATGAATTCAGTATAATAACGCTATGCTATAATTTGAGCTCATTTGACAAAAACATATGTTTCATTGTTGCAAGACAAAGGTAATGCAATTGGGATTTTGAGAACAAAAATACAATACATGCGAGAAAATTATGTCATACAGACATAATATAAGGCAGATATTGGATTTATGAGTAATTTGAGTTTATATAACATGTACAAAGATTAAAAAGAAAATGAAAAGGACCAATTATATGAAGAGAGTCCAAGGTTTAAAGAAGGGAAAAAGCTACCAAAAATTCTAAACTATACCCACTATGACACATTTATCCTATATCTTTTTATGACAAAAAAAAACCCACAAATTATTTTTTTATGACATGAAAAACCCAAAACTTACTTTTTTGTAACATATTTACCCCAAATTTTGAGATAAATATGTCATACAGATATAAATTTAGGGTTTTTTGGCATTACAAAAGAAATTTTGGGGTAAATTTGTCATACTAGTACAAGTATGAGATAAATGTGTCATATGTGGGGTTTTTTTGCGTGACAAAAAACGTTTGGGATAAATATGTCACTGTGACTATAGTTTAGTATTTTCGGTGGCTTTTTCCCTTCAAAGAAAATTCTCATCGTTTAGATTTAATACATATGACAAGATTTAGCATCATGTTGATGTGCGCAAAATAACACTAAAACGTGGTGTCATATTTGAGATTCTAGGTTGAAATAATACCTAGAGATGAAATTGAGGTGCTAATCTAAGTTTGAAGCCATTGAAAAAATTACTTCGTTTGGCCAAAATAGAGAAGGAAATGTGAAAAGAGAAATTGAGAATGAGTGATGTCCTTACAAGGACCAGCGTAGATTAGGATATTCATTAACAAAGTCTCTAGGACACTCGTTTAATGTCCATATAAAGAGAGTTTGTGATTTTCAAAACTTAATCTTCCTCGATTGTGTATAATGAATACATGAGGGAGATAAACAAACGTCTAACTCAAAATACCAATTGTATAAACAAAAATTAAACTCGAAATTTATCATCGATTCTACTATTATGATTTAGGTGACTTTGTTCCCAAAAAGGGCATTTGCAATGGGGTCCATTTCCTCCATGTGGCAGCAGATGGGAGGTCTTTCAATCACTTCATGAAATCATGGGGATCCATTCACAGGTCTGGAGGGGACCCCACTTGCGCTAAGTCGGATGACTTGAGTCCTTTCCACGACCGAGGAGTGATCAAAGACCTGAAAGGGGTAGAACCCATATTTTTGAAAGATTGGTGGAGTTGTGTGGGCTCGAGCCTAAGCTCGAGTCCAACTCTTCTCACCGTTGCAAACAATGTCAGAGCAACGTTTATCTTTAAAAAGGCTCACATTGACGAGCTAAAAGTGCAGGTCTTGAGCCAACTCAAGAACGACGATATGGACTTAGAGTCGGATCCAATCCACTTGTCAACATTCATGGTGATGTGTGCATTTGTATGGATATGCATCATCAAATCAAAAGAGGAAGAATAACAACATTGTGATCAATCGTCATTATAGAGAGGCAAAGACGAACTTTATTATTTCTCATTTCTCACAGATTGTAGGGACCAACTTGAATATTTGATAGTTCGGTCACTTGGTTTTTCTTGCTATACTATTCATCGTCTCTCCCAAGAGGGGCGATTCTACTCCTATTCACCGTGTTTGGTTCTCGCTCAGCCTGGGCGATCCAGCCTTCCATTTGCTCCAATTTTTGAAGGGTTTCTTTCTCTTGAGACACTCCTTCTTCTCACCAAACGGATTGGCCTATTTCTCGCCTTAACTAGAGATCTCCTTTGCCCTTCTTGCCCTGTTTCGCCCAACTCGACGCTGGTGTTGCGAGTTTGCTCGTGTTGCCGCAGGTGCTGTTCCTAGGCTTCGAGGTGGGTGTAGTGGGCCATCAACTTCTTTCCTCTCCACTTCTCAACCTTGGTATGGCTTTCCTCCCCTTGGCTGTACTGTAGAGGGCTTCGTAGTTGATTAGAGGTATGCTGGTCTTGATGGCGTCCACCTCCGCTGAGACCCAACAAGGCACTAATAAGGGGAAGGGTCCGTACTCCCCTCCTCACAATCTTGTGGAATGACAAGTTGGGATCTCGGTCCAAAATCCTCAACCCGTAGGGGGAAGCTTAATGATGGGCGATTACGCCGAGCGTGGGCCTTCCTTTAGGCCTCCTCAGGTTGACAAATCCAAGGGTTGAAGTCGTTTGCAAGCTCTGAACAAGAGGGCTCCTAGTAAGCCACCTAGCTCAGCCAAGCCTCCCTAAGCCCAGTTGTGGGCCAATGTGGCGCGATTGGCTGCAAAGGGCTATGAGCTCTTTTATGTGCTGCCTGACTTTGTTGGGGGGGAATTGGTTATTAATCTGACTAGGGAGGTGCTGCAAGTAGCGGATCCCAAATGGAATGAGTTCCTAGTTGGATATTTTGTAGGGGAAAAGACTCTCATTTCAGCTTATTGAACAAGCGTTGAAGAATACCTAAGGATCTAAGCTAGTGGATGTGTTGGCCGATGATCAAGGTTTCTTCTTCTTCCTTGTCCCGAATCCGGTGTTCCGGAAGAAGATCTTAGAGGAGGGACCCCTCACTATTGCTCAGGTTCCTCTCATATTGTAGCAGTGGAAGCCTCTCATGGAATTGAAGAAGGAAAAGCAATCTTCCATTCCAGTGTGGATTAGAATCAAGAACCTTTCACTTGATCTTTGGTCCGCACCGGCGATTGGAGCCATTGCTAGCTTCATGGGTAAGCCCCTCTTTGTGGACTAGCGCACTGAGGGCGAGAGGATGATCTCATTTACTTGGGTTTGTGTTGAGATCCAAGCTAACCAGCCCAGGATTTCTTCGGTTGATGTTAATGTGGATGGAGTGTCGAGATTAATTGCAATTGAATTTAAATGGAGGCCTGTTGAGTGCCTCAAATGTGGGGTCTTTGGCCACAATTGTCATGTTGGCTAGAACCCTTCTCAGCCCCCTGTGGCACTGATGAAGTCCCGTGCGGCCCCTACTACTTCAGACCCTTCTCCGTCTCTCGTCCCTGAGCCGGCAACACCCGATGAGGTGGAACAAGGATGAAAGAAGGTGAAAGGTAAGAAAAAGAAGCCTACCTCTTGGGTGGATGATACTTCAACTAGCCCTATTAGTTTGAGTGATGAAGGGAGGCGGTCCAAACTCAAGTCCGTGGCAGTGGAGAAGAGACTCCCTAGTGTCTACTCTTGCAAAGGCCCTAACGATTTTCTAACCATTTATGAACCTGTTGAGACAACCTCTTCTCCCATGGTTGGGACCGTCATCCCTTTGGAGCTGTCCGAACCCAAGCTGCCCAATCCGCGAGAGGTGGCTGAGGTATCGGACAACCTAATTTCCTCCTCGGATGATGATCTTCTCTCCCCTTGCCCTTCACCAAAGGCGTTTGCCGGGGTTAGGAGGCCCGCTCAAGCTTTGAATCCTCCCCCTTCCACTTTGTAGGACAGATTGCTTACCCTAGCATTGGACCCTCCCCCTTCAACGGTTCGGCCTGCTCTACCTTCCACTAGGCATAGCTCCTCTAAAAGGAGGTAACCGTATCTCCTCTTCTCTTGTAAATATGTATACATGTTGTTGAAATATCGGGGGGCTTGTTGCCCCTTTTAAGCAAGCAGAGGTGATGAATCTTGTCTTGGCTAACCGGTTGTCTTTGGTTGAGATAGTTGAGATCAAAGTTCCCCGCAATCTCTTTAGTGCCGTTTCTCGAAATTTGTTGCCAAACTGGTGTTGGTGGGCTAACTATGAGTACTCCAATCGAAGTAGGATCTGGGTTGGTTGGGATCTTATTGCGGTTTCCTTTGAAATTCTGTCTATGTCGAATCAAGCAATTCATGGGAATCTGAGAAGGTTGGATACTGAAGTGGCCTGTTATATTTCTATTATTTATACTGAGCATTCCTTTACTTTGTGGCGTCCTCTTTGGGAGAATTTGGTGGCTAGAAGTTCTTCTCTTCAAGACTTGCCTTGGCTGGTTATGGGAGACTTCAATGCTATTAAATACCCCTCTGATAGGCTGGGTGGTTCGGATCTCTAGTTGCCGTACTTTAATAATTTCGGACACTATATTGATTAAGCAGAGCTGGAGGACCTCAAATATGTGTGATTTCAATACACTTGGTCGACTTCTTTAGGTCCCCCGCGCAAGGCAAAGAAGATTGACAGGGTCTTGGTTAACCCTGGTTGGAGCCGGGTTTTTTCCTACTTAGAGGCTTCATTCCTTGCACCTGGGATTTCTGACCACTCACCTATGGTGGTTAAGGTTGAGGACCTGATCTTTCAAAGGAAACTGTTCAAATTTTTCAATTTTTGGATATAGCACCCGGACTTTAAATCAATTGTGAAGCAAGTTTTGGAGGCTCCATCTCCAGGTGTGCCTATGTTTAGGCTTATTTATAAATTAAAGGCCTTGAAAGGGCGGCTTAAGCAGCTGAATAGAGACTTTTGAAGTGAGGGAAGTACTAAAGCTGACTCAGGTGGGTCTCCTTCAAGATCCTACCAGTGAAGTGCTCGCAGAATGGGAGAGGGTTCAATGCCGATCCTTTTTAGAGCTTCGTTCCTAGGAGGAATCGTTCTTTAAATAGAAACCTAGGATCAGATGGATCAGGGAGGGTGATCACATTACGAAGTTCTTTTACCAATACGTCAGTAAGAGACAGTTGAGGAATAAAATTCTCTCTGTGGCGGATTCCTTGGGTAGCCAAATCACTGAGCCTTAGCTGGTTCAGCAGCACTTTGTGTATTATTTCCGTGATCTCCTTTTGCCGCGGCTAGAGCAGGATACACCGTCGGTTTCAGAGATTAGGGGGGTTATCCACGCCCACTTAAATGTTAAACATATCGCCTTTCTTAAGCGGCCCGTTTTGGATTTTGAGATTCGGGATACTCTTTTCTCCGTTCCTCGGGGGAAGGCGCCCGGGCCGGATGGATTCACAATTGAGTTCTTCACCGAAGCCGTCAAGGACTTCTTCATCTCGGGGAGGATCCTTAAGGAAATCAATAACACCACTTTGGTTTTGGTTCCTAAGGTTCCTAATGCGAATATTGTCGATGACTTCAAGCCCATTACTTGTTGCAACGCGGTATATAAGATTATTACCAAAGTGTTGGCGAATAGGGTTATCGCCGTACTTAAGGACCTTGTTAGCCCTACTCAAAGTGCCTTTGTCAAAGGACGGAGAATCATGGACAACATCCTCTTGGCGCAGGGCTTTTCTCTAGCTTTCACCTTGAACCCTATACTCCGAAGTGTGCTATTAAAGTTGACTTCAGGAAGGCGTATGACACTGTAGATTGGCGGTTCCTTGAGAGTGTTCTGCTTGCATTTCGGTTCCCTGACCGGCTCGTTCACCTCATCATGACCTATGTGAGGACACCTCGATTCTCCATTGTGCTGAATAGGGGAGCTGCATGGCTTCTTTCCTAGTGGGCGTGGTTTGCGGCAAGGAGACCCCATCTCTCCCTACTTATTTACATTAGTTATGGAGGTGCTCTCTAGGATTCTTGGGAGGTGCTCGACTCAGCCTGATTTTAGATTCTTCTGGAGGTGTAGGCCCACTAGCCTCTCACACTTGTTCTTCAAGATGACGTTTTCCTATTTTGTGAAGATCACTTGCCTTTTGTGAAGCTTCTTAGGGACGGTCTCCAACTGTTTTCTTCTTGGAGTGACCTTCTTCCTAACCCAAGGAAAAGCGAGGTGTTCCTCTCAGGGGGCTTGGCGGCCTTGAGGAATCAAATTCTTCTGGACCTTGACTTCATTGAGGGCAACCTCCAAATCCGTTATCTGGGCGTTCCTATCATCACGTTGAGGCTTGGGAAAGCGGATTGTGCGAATCTTGTGAGGCACATCACCTCCAGGGTCCAGTCCTGGACTCATCGATTCCTTTCCTTTGCTGGGCGACTTCAGCTAATCAGATCAGTTCTCCATGCCATTTAAGCCTATTGGGCAAGTGTCTTCATTATTCCTGCAATAGTGCTGGATCAGATTGAGTGTATTCTCAGACAATTCCTGTGGAAATGACCTGAGTTAGGCAGAGGGAGTGCCAAAGTCTCTTGGGAGAACATCTGCCTTCCTAAAATAGAGGGAGGTCTTGGTATCTGGAGATTGCACGAGTACAATAAGGTAGCTATGCTCAAGCACATCTAGAATATTTTTTTAGATTAGGAGTCGTTATGGTGTAAGTAGGTCCATTCGACCTTTTTTAAAGAAAATGAACTTTTGGGTTGTGAAGAAGCCAACCTGCTACTCTTGGGCTTGGAAAAAAATGCTACAACTCAGGTCGGATTTCTGGCTTCACTTCTACTGGAGGATAGGTGATGGTTTATCGGCATCGCTCTGGTTCGATCATTAGCACCCCTAGGCCCCTCTAAATCTATTTTTCACAGACTTGCTCATCTACAGCTCAGGTCTTTTTAGACAGGCGTTGGTGGCTGATCTCTTCTCTGAGGATGGATGGGCTATCAGATTAGAGATTGAGTCTTGGGGATCACCGCTTCCTTCCTTGTCTCGATTGCCTCGGCTTGGGAGACCATAAGGCGGAAGAAGGAGAGAGTCGGATGGCATCGGTTCATTTGGAGCAATGCTATCTTGCCTTGATACCAACTTAACCTTTGGCTCATCACTAAGCGAAGGCTACCTACACTGTCTATTCTCATGTCTCATGGTAGGATTAACGCTGCTTCCTGCCCTTTTTGCAACGAGGTGCTTGATTCTATCAATCACCTCTTTTTTGGGTGTCGCATTACTTCGGGTATTGCTTTTATTTGGGCTACCAGGTGCAATCTACCCTAGACCAATAGGACTTGGGAGGAGACTCTTAGTTGGGCTATCTCTTTGCTCTCGGGGAAGGAGTTCTACAAAGTGCGCTCTGTCACATCATTTGGAAGAATAGGAACAATATTCTTTTTAGGGAGGAGCCACTTTTTGTTCCGGCCATGAAGAGGCATCTCCTCAAGGTCGTTAAAGATAAGGCTACTACCTTCAAAGACGTCAAGGACTCCTACAGAAACAAGAGGATTCAGCGCTCATGGGAGTTAGATCCCTTTATCTTCTCTTCCATTGATTGTGGGCCGACTGGCTAGGCGTCTTGTTACTAGGTCATTTCTGGTTGTCAGTCTGCTTTTCGCTTTTTTGGCCACTCTTGATTGCTTCTTGGGTTTTTCCTCGGCTTCCTTCCACTCATAATGAGCATGTCCATCTTTAGTATAAGTTTTTGAAGCCGATTGATTGTACAGTTTGACCTTTCTCTAATATATCTCTTACTTTCACAAAAAAAAAAAAAAAAACTCGAATATTCGATACCCTTAACATACTTTGGGAACTATCTGGTTGCATGTTTTATCTCGAAGAAGAGAAGTATGCTCTTGGGAAAAAGTGGAATTTTGCATGCTGCAATGGCTATAGGGATAAGAGTCAAGGAAATAAGGACGGGTAGAGCATTGAGAGGGATGGACGGATGGATAAGGAACTTTAATATAGCTAATAGTAGGGACTTACTGACAATGGTCGGGTTGCCAAGACTCAAGGTATACGACACGGATTTCGAGTGGGGAAGACCGAGGAAGAGCCACGTGGTGCACATTGATGCATCGGGGGCGTTCTCTCTCGCAGAGAGTAGGGATGGGGATGGTGGTGTGGAGGTTAGGTTGGCATTGACTAGTGTTTGCATGGATAAGTTCATTTCTTTGTTTGAAAAGGGATTGAACTAATTTACGTCGCTTTAGTATATGTTTGGTCCATATAATGCCATGCCAATGTAGATTGAGTAACATGGGTCTTTGCACCTTAATTTATTGACAAATGTAAGGACTTACGACCACATTTTGAGCACAAAATTAGGGGGGAATCTCAAGAATTTATCATTGGGCCAAAAGGGCATAAATATCTTGTTAAAATGTTGCCGTCTTTTGCTGACTAGAAGTAAAATTTGTGCAAGAATGTCAGACCTCACTTCCAAAAATTAATGGTATGTATCGAGTATAAATTCCTCAAAACAAGGCAAAAGAAAGATGTGTATTAACTCCTGTGAAAAACTTATAGAACTATAAGTTCCCCCAGAAAAATAAAACATCTTCTCAACTTGCTATAATCGTTTGCAAATTTGAGATAAACCTACAGTTTTTTCCAATACCACCGATAATGGGCCAAGCATGTACCTAGTTTGATAAATTAAATGATTGCAATTTTTGGAAATAACAAATCAATTCATGTATCTTGACACGAATAGAATAATGAATGTAAACTCGGTGAGATTAAACCAATCATAATCAATAATTTTTTTTTTTTTTTGGCTAAACATGAACTCAAAATAGCATTTGAAAATGTCATAAATCTAAATGCATAGGAAAATAAACGATGGTTGAATTTGAGGAAGAGGTAAACTAATTTCCATCGTCTTGGAGGACATTATAAGGCCAATACAATTACAGCTTTAAAAGATGAATAAGTATTATTCCTTCCGGTAGGGTCCTCCAAAGTAGTTTTACATATGAAAATTAGATGCAAGGGTCCTCCACAGTCACTAGCACTCCATTTGGTAACGTTTCAATTTTTCAATTTTTCAATTTTTCCGTTCTTTTATTCCATGGAATAGAAAAATAACATAAATCAGTTTAGTAACATCAAGTAATTTTTCTATTCCCGAAATAAAAAAGTAGCTAGGAAATATATTTGGAATAAAAATAACAAGCAGAAAAAAAAATTGCTTCCTGTTCTTAGGAACAATTTATGGAATAAGTCATTTTTCTTTTACTCATTTTCCTCTTTTAACCGGTCTACCACCCGGCAACTAACTAGAGGATGAAGAAGAAAAGAGAAAGAAAAAAACAAGAAGAAGAGACAAATCTCAAAAAATTATTAAAAAAATAAAAGAAATTCTACGTCAAAAAAATTATAAGTCATACCAAATGCATTCTTATTCTTTTTCTATTCCGATAATAGAAATTTGATACAATTGTGAAATGTGTTCTTTTACTAAGAAACTATTCTAGGGAATAAAAATAGAAAAAAATATTTCTAAAAAAAAAAAAAAAATTGATCCAGGAACAAAGATGTTTCCCAACGCACCACAGGTGTCATTATTCGGCTCACCTTCTTTGACATATGCTGGCTTTCCTTCGACACATGCAATGGCTCTTTCTTCTACAACTTCCTCTCTTTCGATGGCTCTCGAGAACTCTTAAACATATTGTAATTATGTCAATTTAGTCATAAACTTTAATTTTGAGTCTTAAGCCTTTTGTATTTATGCTAATTCAATACGGGATGTTGATGTGGCACGACTAAGACTAACGTGATACGCTTGACGCCAACGTGGATAATTTTTAATAATATTTCAATATTTTTTCAATTTATCTATTTATTTATTTATTCTTTTTTATTTTCTTTCTCATATTTTTTTCCATTCCTCCCACCTCTACCCAATCACTGGACTAAGGTGAGGCTTGACTTGCTAGTGGCCGGCAAGGACGAGGCCCTCACTTCTATACATCGTCTCAATCTAGCAAACAGCTAGAGGAAGAAGGAAAAAGGGGAAAAAAATAAAGAGAAAAGAAAAAGAAAAAAATTATTAAAAAATTGAAATATTAATAAAATGTCCACATCAACACTAATCATACTAAATTAGCACCAGTTGTGCCACGTCAGCACCAATCAACTAGATTTGACCGGATGATAAAATTAGCATCAATATAAAAGGTTTAAGATTTAATTAGCCAAAAAAATTTCAAGATTGAATTGACACAAATACAATAAGTTTAAGAATTTTTTAGTAATACTCTTAGCTCTCTCTCTCTCTCTCTCTCTCTCTCTCTCTCTCTCTCTCTCTCTCTCTCTCTCTCTCTCTCTCTCTCTCTCTCTCTCTCTCTGCGTGCACGCGCATGACTTTCTCACTTTGACTATAGTGGATTTCATTATTAACTTTGACCAACTAGCATGTGAGCAATGTGGCTCAAGGCACAATGCCTTTAGACCCGTTCATGCCTCCTTTGCCACCATCGCAGATGATGGGTGGTTCACATCATGAAAAGAAAAGGAACACGTGCCAAAATAATGATAAAGCATGAGAAATGTTAGAGATCATTGAAAAATACAAGGAAATTATCTATATCTTCCTTAATTCTCCATATCTCTTAGAATTGTGAAATAAATATTACAAAATAACGAGATCATCTCACAGTGGGATTGAGAGATGGTCCCCACATGGTAGAGTGAAATAGATTAAAGAGACCACAAGAGACCGATTCACGAAGAACAAATGGTTAAACTTGATGTTTGCCCAAATTGAATGTCAAGAAATCAAATGTTCATTGTCAACAAAATCTAAATGACCACTTGAAATTGGAAGGCCTAATATAGAGAAAGAAACAAGACCCAATCGAGAATGTCAAGTTTCAAATCATACTGTGATAGCACAACTAGCAAAAGAGTTTAGAAGTTTTAAGCAAATAAGTTTGAAAAGGTCCCACTTTACAACTTGTCCCAAGTTTCTAACCCATTTGTAGATTTTGCACACGGCAACACTTAGGAAAGAGGTGAATGTCAAGATGAAGTTTGCATAATTATCCCACGGGAAATCAATTTAAAGAGAGTTTAGGAAAAAAGAAAGTGTTAGGTGTTGAAATGTTTTTGTACAACTAACTATCATTTATGGGTTATCGATTGAATGAATAGTAGGTGCTTGTGAAGTAAACGAGTTTGACTTAAACAAATTGGATTGGAAGTCATGCAACTACAATAGCTGGAATCAAAGAACCATCAATCAAAAGTACCTGAAGAGACAAATAGAATAGAAGTGTATAAACAAAGGAGAAGTACCAAATTCCTGAAAAATAGAATGTAAATTCTCCAGAGTAACAAAACAGCCAATGGGGGAACCTCAATGGTAATAGCAATGGTGGATCCGCGTGCAAGTGGACCTCTATATCTAGAGCGGTTATTCGCCCCATAGGTTTCTTAGGTTGTAGTCAATAGCAATTGGATGCAAGATGACCATGTCAACGATAGTGCGTACAATAGCATTTGCATGATGAAAAAAGAAGAAGAAGCAACAAGCACCACATCTGTAGAAGTGGACAAAGTAGTGCGTTATGCATTCAAAATAGTAACTTAAGTCTCCTTAGTCAACACTTAAGTGAGTTGGACGAAAAGTTATGGCACTAAAATGAGCATTGCACACAAGTTAAGGCATGTTTTGTGTACTTCTCCCAATGCTAAAGGTTTAAGACTCAATTGGTCAAAAATAATGTTTGTGGTTAATTTGGTACAATTGTAATAAATTTATGATTTCTTTGGTAATTTTCCTAGGAAATGGCTAACGCCAATAACTACTGGGCCTAGGTCAGTGTAATGGGCTTAGGGCTTAGGTGAGTGTGCTGGGCTTTTGTTGGACAATTTTGATGAGTCTGGGCTAGATTCAGACTTGGGTGACCTTAGGCTTGGGCTAGGCGAAGCAGAAGATTGGATTTAGGCTTAGTTTAGGGCTCAGTGATTGGGCTGGATGATTTAGATACTTGGGCTTTAGAGAGGCTGGACATTGATCGGATTGGGCTCTACAAAGGAGTCCAATCATGATCATAGCCCAGGTTAGCAAGGACCCGGGCTCAGCCTCTGCCGGAACCGAGTCCAAGGACTCGACCCGGTCAAGTTTTTTTTCGATAATAAATAATAATAATAAAAAATTAAAAATTAAATTGAAAATATAAAATAGAAATTGATTAGGCAATCCTATTTCTTGGTTTTTAAATGTCTTCACTTGATTGATTAATGGTTGACTTGTGTCCCTAATTGCACGTTTTGCTATGATTAGATGTATGTTAGGTTTTCAATGCATGCCCTCCGGCGAGTAGATTAGGAAGGTGATTAGAATTTAATTATGGGTTAATGGCTTTGGCCTACTGCTTTGCGAACACAAGTGAGGATTAATTATCAGTAATATTAGTCAATGGATCCCTAGATTAATTAGGAGATGGTGGGGATAATCGAATTGACTGAGTGAAATCAAATTTCCAAGTCTAATTTCTAGTTAGTATTTGATGAGCTTTGCTAAGTGTTTGCTTTGATTGAATGCAAGTATGAATGAGTTGAATGATGAATGAAATCAATTCTGAGATGTTAGTCGAATATCCGGTGTGGCGGCCAAGAGCTTGAAGAGTCAAGACGGTCCGTAGTGATCAAAGTGCAATTAGATTTAGCTTAGCTTAGCATAGCTTAGGCTAGTTTAGTTAATGAACTTAGGTTAGTTTAGAATTTGATAGGTAAACTAGCCTAGGTTCCAGTTAGATTAGCAAGCAAAAACCAAACAAGATTTATCATCAATCTTTTGATAAATGGATCAGTTTAGTTTAAATTAGTCTCATCACATTATAAAAATAAGTAGAATTAGGTTTATCTTGATCCGGTTTAATGGTCAGGATTAGTCTCTAATATCAAGTTTATGGGGGTTTATGTCACAAGGCTCGATAACTAGGTGGTGCAATATTCTTTGCTCGACATTGCATCTGGTTTTCATTTCTAACACTTAGATAGTTGCTTTTAATACTTGGTTGTTTACTTTGCCGCATCGCACTTCCATAGCTTGTGTGTTAATTTCCGTTTTAGATTGATTAAGAATAGCTTGAAACATAACGAACCCCTCAAAAACATTGCATGATCACTTAGTGACTTCAATACCTTGAGGTTCATAACTAGAAATCAAGATTGCATGACCACTAAGATCAAGTCACTTTCAAGTTAGGTACCAAAAAAGGTGTTGGAGAAAACTTCCTTAGGTGTTTTGAAGTTGACAAAACGTTTCCATCAGTCTAGTCTGAAGACTTGCAGACTCTTTCATCAAAGTCTGAAGACCTCCGGACTGCCAGACTCAATACCCAAAGTCTATCCTCATTGACAGTTTCTAGACCGTCGAAGAAGGCTTATCCGAAACGGAGTGTTTCGTTGAGGATTTGATTCTATCGTCTAAAGAAGATCTCTTGGCTGGATGCAGCATGTCGGAATCCATTATTCAAATAAAGATTAATTCGGGGATTTTGAATCCATTGATTGACAAAGTAATCTTGGAAGGTTCTACTTATGGAAACTTAGATCCTAATTGTATGGGCAAGCAGGATTGGTGAGCTATCGTCATATTCCTTATATAACTCGAAATCTTCCTAATTGATTCTGTCCAACAGATAGATTGGAAGAACTCCTTTGGTAAGTGCCAACGGGTGTGATGGCATGAAGGAGTATATAAGGAAGACGTTCCAGTTGTTTGAGTGTGTGCGCGATAGAAGAATTCCAAAGTCTGAAGCTCCTTCTTCCTAGTCAATTCAATTGTTGAGTGAAATCTTGTACTCAAAAGAGAGTTCATATCTTTGTGAAACCTTGAGGAAGTGTAGTAAAGTCTCTACACTGTGGAATCAAGGAAGAGTCTTATTGTAACAACTCTTTTGTTTAATAGTGAAATCCAGCCGGTGGGCTATCAGTGCGAAAGAGTGGATGTAGGCTTGGATTAAGCCGAACGACTGTAAACCATGTGTTCTTATTCTCTTCTCTACGCTCTTTTACTTTGATCGTAACTCGATTTATTTTTTACACCTATTTACCCCCCCTCTAGGTGATCTTACTAGCATTAACAATTGGTATCAGAGCCTGTGTACTCACTTAAATTGAAGTGTTTTACTTCAGAATTAAAGATCCATGGCTAGTATGTTGGTTCTAAGTCTGGTCGAAGGGCAAAGCAATACCAGACCGCCTTATTTCGATGGAAATGAATACAACATATGGAAAAACAAGATGAAGGCATTCCTAGGATCAAAGGATCCTCTGGAATGGGATGTGGTAGACAAAAGAATCATTCCTAAAGCTAGACCAGTCTTAGAAAGAGGAAAAGAAGCTGTTGAGTCTAGTGAAATGACTCAAGAAGAGATAACCAAGAGACAAGCTCTTGATGCAAAAGCAATATATTCTTTATATTGTGTATTATCTCCTACTGAATATAACAGAATATCTTCTTGTGAAACAGCTTAAGAAATCTGAGGTAGATTACACATCACCAATGAAGGAACTGATCGAGTGAAAGAAACCAGAATCAACATTCTACTCGGTTAATATGAAGCATTCAAAATGAAATCAGGAGAATCTATCACTGACATGTTTAGTCGTTTTACAGAAATCGTGAATGGTTTTGAATATCAAGGTCAACCAATTTCTGGACCCATAAAGGTAAACAAGCTACTGCGTGGACTATCCAAGGATTGGAATCACATAAAGACCTCAATAAGGGAGACACAAAAAATCATGCCACTCTCTGTTGACGAATTGATTGGGACTCTTCAATCTTATGAAGTGGAGCAAATCAACGAAGATAAAGACCCTAAAGGTAAGAAATCTATTGCATTAAAATCTAATGAAGATTTTGATGTCAAAGATACTGAAGAAGATATGGATGATGAAGAGCTTGCTCTTATGATAAGAAGATTCAAAAAATTGAACAAAAAGGGGAGAAGATTCGATCCAAAGAAACAAAGTCTTCAGAAGCAACCGTTTAAGTTAGTTGAGGATGATGAATCCAATTTAGATGTTGTCTGCTTTGAATGCAAGAAAAAGGGACACATCAGACCCAAATGTCCTCTTCTAAAGAAAAAGAAAGGAAAAGTAGAGAAATATCGAAAGGCACTTAAAGCAGAAACTTGGAGTGATACAGAATGTGAGGAAAGTGATGATGATTATGCCAATATCTATCTCATGGCACAATCAAACTCAGATTCAGACTTAGATTCAGATTCAAACAGTGAAATTGAGGTAAGTAATTTAAAAATCCCTACTAAAGTTTCTAGATACATTGATGAATTGTGTCTTAGTCTTAAAACCTCTCACAAAAGGATTTAAACTTAAAAGGGAAAATTCTGCATTGAAACAACAGGAAAATGTTTGGAAAGAAAAGGTCAAAAGTTTAGATAAAAATATTATTGCTTTGAAAGAAAATACAGACAATCTTTCAAAAGAAAATGCATTCTAGAAAAATGATATCTCAAGTATTTCAACAAAATTTTTATAGGATCTCGAGAAACTTGAAAAATTCTTTCAAAGACAAAGACCTTACTTCAACCAATCAAGTTTAGGAATGACTGCTGAAACCATTCCTCTAATTGATTTTCCTAAAGTGAATGAAAGAATTAAGCAAAGACCTACAAGAGATTCTTACAAAAATCATTTCCAAAAGTTTTTGTATAACCAAAAGAGGTCGCAAAGTGCTCTTAAATGTTCTAAGTGCAATAACTCGATCATTTTGAGAAAGAATGTCCTATGGTTTGGAAACCTGTTAAGAAGGTATGGGCAAAGACCGCATATTACACTAACACTAAAGGACCCAAGAAAATATGGGTACCAAAGAAAGCATGAGTCTCTTTTCTAAATGCATGTCACTATCAAGAGAAAGGTTAAATGGTACTTGGATAGTGGATGCTCAAGACATATGACAGGAGATTCAAATTGCTTCTTAAAACTTATAAAAGTTAATGGTAGAAAAGTTTCTTTTAGAGGAAATAGCAAAGAAATAATTGTGGGATACGAAACTGTAAAGATTGGAAGTCTCACGATCCGTAATGTTTCATTAGTAGAAGGACTCAACTACAACTTGCTGAGTATCAGCTAGCTGTGCGACACTGGTTTCAAAATCAACTTTCAAGAAGGAGTATGTTCAGTAACCAGCAAAGACTCCTCTCAGTCTTTCATAAGGCGAAGACATGGGAACATCTACCTCTTGGATATCAAACCAGATGAAATCCAATGTCTAATCTTAATTCAAGAGGAAGCAAACTTATGGCACAGAAAACTTGGGCACATTAACATGAAGCAAATAGCCAAAATCTCAGCAAAGAAGCTTGTTTGTGGACTACCCAATCTATCATACCAAAAGTCTGATCTATGCACACCATGTGTGTTGGAAAAACAGGTAAGAAACTCATTCAAACCAATAAATCAAGTATCCACTAATCGTGTATTGCAGCTCTTACATATGGATCTCTTTGGACCAACTAGATTTCAGAGTATTGGAGGTAAGAAATACTGCCTAGTAATTGTGGATGACTATTCACGATTCACTTGGGTATATTTCCTGACAAGTAAATCTGAAACCTTTTCTTATTTTTTAAAGTTTGCTAAAAAGGTTCAAAATGAGAAAGGATATGTTATTTCAAGTATACGGACAGACCATGGAGGTGAATTTGAAAATCATGACTTTGCAAAATTTTGTGATGAATTTGGTTTTCAGCATGTGTTATCTTCACCATATACTCCAGAGCAAAATGGAGTTATGGAAAGAAAGAATAGATCACTGCAGGAAATGGCTAGAACTCTTTTAATTGAAAGTAACATTTCTTCTCGTTTTTGGGCTGAAGCTGTTTCCACAACGTGCTATATTATTAACAGAGTCTTTTTAAGGCATATTCTAGAGAAAACTTCCTATAAGTTATTCAAAAAAAAAAAAAGCCAATTGTTTCATATTTTCATGTGTTTGGATATAAATGCTTTATATTGAAAAATGCAAATGATCGAGTTGGTAAGTTTGAAGAAAAATCAAATGAAGGTATTTTCCTTAGATATTCTATCACAAGCAAAGCTTACAGAGTTTACAACAAAAAGACTCAATCTGTGGAGGAATCGATGAATGTCAAATTTCAAGACTCTATGCAAATTCAATCGACTCAGACTCATCTTGAAGAATCTGAACCTGCTCTAGACTCTACAAAGTCTAAATCTCCAGAAGCAGCTCAGACTTCAGAAGACCAGCAACAAATGGTCCTCGAAGATTCACATGTGAAGAATGATCAACAGTCTGATGATTCAACCAGCAACTGAAAGCATAAGTCCAGTCATCCCAAAAATCTCATTATTTGCAATATTAATGAAGGAATTCGCACAAGATCCAACATGCGTGAAGAGTCTAGTGCTGTGGCTCTTATTTCTGAAATAGAGCCCAAAAGCATAGAAGAAGCTTTAACTGATGAAAACTGGATCCAAGCTATGCAAGAAGAACTCAGGCAATTCAGTATCAATGATGTCTGGGAATTGACTCCTAAACCGAAAGGTAAATCCATCATTGGAGCTAAGTGGGTTTTCAGAAACAAGATGAACGAGAAAGGAAAAGTCGTGAGAAACAAAGCAAGACTCATGGCCAAGGGATATACGCAAGAAGAAGGGATAGACTATGATGAGACTTACGCGCCGGTAGCAAGGTTAGAAGCAATTAGATTATTACTTGCTTTTGCTTGTCATAAGAATTTTAGGTTATTCCAAATGGACGACAAAAGTGCTTTCCTAAATGGATTTATCCAAGAAGAAGTCTATGTGGAACAACCACCCGGTTTTGAAGACTCAAGGAAACCAGACTTTGTGTTCAGACTGAAAAAGGCCTTATATGGTTTAAAGCAAGCACCTCGAGCATGGTACGACAGGTTAAGTAAGTTTTTAATTCAAAATGGCTTTGTCAAAGGTAAAGTAGATACTACATTGTTTATCAAGAAAGAAAGCAAAAGCTTTTTACTTGTTCAAATTTATGTTGATAATATTATTTTTGGATCTTCTAATGAAAATATATGTAAGAAATTCTCTAAGTCTATGCAGGATGAGTTTGAAATGAGCATGATGGTGAACTAACCTTCTTTCTCGGGCTTCAAGTGAAACAACTGAAAGAGGGAACCTTTATTCATCAAGAAAAATATGCTAAAGAACTTGTCAAAAAGTTTGGATTAGAGAATTGCAAAAAGACTGATATACCAATGTCAAGTTCTTTGAAGATGGACAAAGATGAAGGATGAAAGAAAGTTGACCAGAAGCTATACAGGAGTATCATTGGTTCACTTCTTTATCTTACTGCTTCTAGACCTGACATTTTGTTTAGTGTTTGTATTTGTGCCAGATTTCAATCAGACCCTAAAGAATCTCATTTAAGTGCTGCAAAGTGTGTTATCAAATACATTGCCTCAACTTCAAATCTAGGTCTCTGGTATCCTAAAGAAGTAGACTTCACTCTTCTTGGATACTTAGACACAGACTTAGCCGGATGCAGAGTTGATAGAAAGAGTATCTCGAGCACCTATCAACTACTTGGAAACAGGACAGTATCTTGGTTTTCAAGGAAGCAAAGTACCGTAGCTCTTTCTACGGCAGAAGCAGAGTATGTAGCTCTTGGAAGTTGTTGTTCACAAATTATGTGGATAAAACAACAGCTAAGAGACTTTGGAATTGAAGATTCATGCACTGAGATCAAATGTGACAACACCAGCATAATCAATCTTACCAAGAATCCGATTCTTCATTCAAGAGCAAAACATATAGAGATTCGACATCATTTCATTAGAAATCATGTTCAAAATGGAGAAGTTTCAATTCAATTTATTGATTCAAAGAATCAACTGGCGGATATATTTACAAAGCCTTTGGAGAAAAATCAATTTGAAGTTATTCGTTCCAGACTCAATATCTTAAAGTCTGAGGAAGTTTAGACTCATGACTGAAAGTCTAAAGACACTCAGACTCAGACGATCAACATTTACGACTGTAAGTACTTCTATTTTAGAAACTTATCTCTCGGATCAAATCTTGAAAAGGTATGATTATCTATCCAAAATTGATTGACGTTATTTCCCAATTTTCGTGTTTATTGTAATCCTTCCTTTTTGAAAAAGAAGTTATTTTTGAAAAGACAGTTATCTAATTTTTGAAAAGGCAGTTATCTTTTAAAAGGCATTTTTATATTTCCTTTTTACGACGTTCCGTATGCCTTGTTTCGACTGCTTTATATACTGTTGGTTCTTCTTCGTTTTACACACAAAAACCCTAAGAAAGCACAGATCTTCCACTTCTGTCTTCTTCGCTTGTTTAAATCTTCGAAAAGTTTTCATCTTTCTTGGGAAATAAGCTTGGAATCTCTCAAAGACTATGAAAGATGTCGTCTGAAAGAAAGTCTTCAAGGATCGCGAACATGGGACCACATCAAATGCGTGAGGGGCCTACGCACTTTGATCTCACTGAAGAAGAAGATTCTCCTATACAGCAGCAGAGCCCACAACATTCTCAGCAGCGTCCATCTCCTCCATCTAGACCTCAGAGTGTTGCACATCGAGAAGAGGAAGAAATCATCGAAGATGCAGAACCCGTAAGCACTCATAAGCCCTCTTTTACCTATAAGCTTTATCGTGCTTTGAAGAGGAGTGGTACTCCGTTGAACTATATTGATGAATTTCTAAAAGACAAATGGTATAGAAATGAAACTTTCTTTTTACGCACAATGGAACGATTGGGAATTGCCCCTGCGGGATCGACGGAAGAAGCATTGGCAAATATCCCAAGCGATCCACGTGTTGGAGGGCTGAGTCAACCGGATGGGAATGATGATGATAGGATGTACAATCAGTTTAAACCGAGAATGGGTGTTGCGGCAAAAATCCGAAGCAAAAGGACAGACTTGTTTCGCTCGGAGGAACACAAGCAACTGTATTCTAAGTTGCTAAAGCGTGGTGTGATAAACTCTAGAAGTGTGGACTTTGATTTTCTTGACTCTCTAAATGTCAATCTGCGAGAAAAATTCAATCTTCTTCAACTCGAACAGTTTTGTTCTGAAACGACAGAGGATCATGCTAAACTTACTGCTTACTTCTATTCGAATCTCAGTTTCTTGGATGCGAATAGATTCTCTTTCAGTGTTCGAGATCAGGATTATGTGGTTGACATAAATACATTGGCTGATGTGATTGGGGTTGAAAGAGGGAGATATAAATCTATCAGTGTGTCTATTGCTCGTGCAACGATAGAGCTTGTTCAGGATAGAACAACGGAAGGAAAGATTTCCTATTTGAGGATGAATGCGTCCAACATTTTGCTTCACAAGATAGTGATTAACTGCCTCAGACCAAAATCAACTTCAAAGACCGACGTTTCAAACTCGGAGGCAAAGCTGATGTATACTATCAATGCTGGCAAAAAGGTCTCTCTTTCACACACTATTATGCTCCACATGTACAGAACAATGGTGAAAGACAAGGGTCAACTTCCTTACTCAGCACTTGTGACCAAGTTATTCAGACATTTGAACGTTCAACCTCCTCGAATTCTTTGTGTTCGAACTTGCGATCAAATGGTGGTGGGATTGAGGATGGTCTCTAAAATGCGTCTGAAGGAACTCAACAAGGCTTTTGAGCAAATTCAAGGAGAAAACCCCTGTCAAAACTCATCCAGTCTCTTCGGCTGCAAAGCGGAAAGGGAAGGAGCCCATGGTTGCTCCATCCAAGAAAAGAAGGGCACTAATCGTTGAGGATGAAGATGATAAGGATGATATCACCATTTCTGCGATGGCATTGAAGAACCTGAGTCATTCCTTCCAGAGACAACGAAGAGACAAGAACAAACAAAGATGAGATAGAACAGAGGACTTGGAGAGAGAGAAGAATTAGAGAAAGAAGCAGAGGAGGAAAGGATTGAGGAAGAAGAAGAGGGCAGAGGAGAACAAGCATAAGCAGAGCATGAGGAATATTTTTCTCCACCTGAAGGCATCGAAACAGGGGGAGATCTTGAGAAAAGGGGTACGTCTTCATTTGCTGCCAATGAAGGAGTAAGTCGTTCTCCAGCAGATCCAAAGGACATCTATGTCTCTCAATTTCCTAAGGAGGGACATGATGTTTCATCGCCCAATTTGCGTGACCATGCTGATTTGCCATCATCTGCCAATACACCATCTGATCGACCAGAAGCCAGTACTCGGCTTGACAATTCAGCAGACTTTCGCAGAGTGCTTGATGTTCTCTTGGAGATGCAAGGCCAAATTTATGCTCTGGGATGCGAAATACAGAACTTGCAAAATGCAGGTCAAACCTCTTCAGTTCTTTGCATGATCAACTCCATGCCCTTGCTATTCAAGTTCAAGCAAATGCTAAGAGTGAAGATGTGGCTCAACTGAAGGAGGATTTGAAAAAGCTGGAAGGGATTGTCTAATCAATAGGAGATTTCCAGCTTGTTTGTGTTCCTAAGCAATCTAAAATTCCATTCTCTTTTCATCTCTACCTTTTTAATGATGACAAAAAGGGGGAGAGATGTAGTGCAGATTTGACTTTGAACTCTTGACTTTTGTGTCGATTATGTTTGATTGACTTGACTTTTGTGTTCGGCTGTTTGGATTTGGACTGGATTTGGATTTGACTATTTAAACGTTTGTTTATCTTAAGCTCTACTGATATCTCATGGCTTTGCTTATTTACAGAACTAACCTACTTTCTGTGGGTACAAATTCTAATGTTATTTTTACTAAGCCATTTATCTTTTGAGAGATATCCATGTTTGCTTGAGTAATGTTTTGCAGGTCAAAGTTATCTAAATCTACAGGAAAGTTTTGTCACCATCAAAAAGGGGAAGATTGTTGGAGAAAACTTCCTTAGGTGTTTTGAAGTTGACAAAACGTTTCCATCAGTCTAGTCTGAAAACTTACAGACTCTTTCATCAAAGTCTGAAGACCTCCGGACTGCCAGACTCAATACCCAAAGTCTATCCTCATTAACAGTTTTTAGACCGTCGAAGAAGGCTTATCCGAAACGGAGTGTTTCGTTGAGGATTTGATTCTATCGTCTAAAGAAGATCTCTTGGCTGGATGTAGCATGTTAGAATCCATTATTCAAATAAAGATTGATTCGAGGATTTTGGATCCGTTGATTGGCAAAGTAATCTTGGAAGGTTCTACTTATGGAAACCTAGATCCTGATTGTATGGGTGAGCAGGATTGGTGGGCTATCGTTATATTCCTTATATAACTCGAAATCTTCTTAATTGATTCTGTCCAATGGATAGATTGGAAGAACTCCTTTGGTAAGTGCCAACGAGTGTGATGGCATGAATGAGTATATAAGGAAGACGTTCCAATTGTTTGAGTGTGTGCGCGATAGAAGAATTCCAAAGTCTGAAGCTCCTTGTTCTTAGTCAATTCAATTGTTGAGTGAAATCTTGTACTCAAAAGAGAGTTCATATCTTTGTAAAACCTTGAGGAAGTGTAGTAGAGTCTCTACACTGTGGAATCAAGGAAGAGACATACTGTAACAACTCTTTTGTTTCATAGTGAAATCCAGTCGGTGGGTTGTCAGTGCGGAAGAGTGGACGTAGGCTTGGATTAAGCCGAACCACTATAAACCCTGTGTTCTTATTCTCTTCTCTACACTCTTTTACTTTGATCGTAACTCAATTAATTTTTTACACCTATTCACCCCCTCTAGGTGATCTTACTAGCATTAACAAAAGGCGCTTATGAAAACATTTACATAATCATGTTCTTGAGCTTAGAATCTACAGTTCTATAGGTATTGAGATGACACTTCTACATCTCAATTGGTTTTTAGCCAACCCCAAATGGTTAGTGGCGACTGCTAAAAATAATTAAGATGTAAAAAACTAAAAAAGCAAATCCAATATCACACGAGGTATTGGATTGTGACAGCCCGTGTGGCACCCCCGAAACGGCCCCCGATCCGTTAGGGTCGCCACAGTTACATTTCCTTTTAGCATACTACTCTGAGACCAAAGAAATTTTAACATAACTTATAATACCTGGGGGTTTTCATTTATTTTCTTTACCGGTCCCTGCGCAAATAATATGGCGGAAGCATAATTCAACTACCCTTCATCAAAATATAAAGTGATACACACCATACTAAAACTTTGATAATTTAGGCCGAACACTTTTATTTATATAAGGGATGGACTATGATAGTTGGTACAACAAAACGCCGAGGTCTTTTCGTGCCTGGCGATTACCCAAAAGAAAACCAACTTCTATCCTTGGATATCATCTGCATCCGTCCATCACCCATGTGTCGGCGTCCAAAAAAAATGCATCTCCTGCTACCCTCGACTCCAGATCATATCCAATCAGGTCCATTGGCCGGTGGTGGTGGTAGCACCCTCAGAAGGCGGCCATCCATACGGACAAGGACTGATGTGTACTCCTGGTGAATAGGCCCGGCAGAGAGGCCTACCTCAAAAGTAAGAAAGATCCTTACGCGCTCGAATACCAACCCGTGCACCCCAGATGACGGTGCTCGGTCCACTCCCATTGTAAGTCAATCAGAGTCCGTAAAACATGCCAGAGTCACAGCAGCAGCGGCATTTTCGTTTAGTCTGAAATGTTAGTCCCCAAGAGGGGTGAGTACAACCACTCAGCAGTAAAAGACCCACTACACTATATTATGTAGAAAACTCTAATCATCCAGGTGCATGCAAACACACTTATCATTTATATATATATATATATATATATATAGGCATGCCATCAAGGGTTCATTTTATCTGCACCCCATTCATAAAAAAAAACAATTCAATGCCATAACAAACGCATTTTCAGTACCGGATGAAGCCAACTCAATTTCATAGACAAATTCTCATATCATGCCACATGCACACATATGCACTCCTTTAATGTACTAGATTTTAGCATTCAAAGAAAGGTTTCATTTCCGGGGACCAGTGTTTGCATCCCTCCGAGCTTTCGCACCCAACCTGGCATCACGAGACCCTCCGGCACAAACCTCCGGGCATCCGAGCGTGTTCCGTCACACCCCGGGCATCTCGCACCCCACCTCGGCATCACGAGGTATATCCAGGGCTCGCCATGAAAATGGTTGCCCCTTCCCTCCGGATTTACGTACAATCCCTACAACCGGGCATCCCGAAACTCCCGAGGACCCTCCGGCACAAACCTCCGGGCATCCAACGACGTCGACTCACTCGACCCTTGGGCATCCCGACACTCCCGGGGCATCGTCGGCTCGCACCTCCGACGGTAACATTCACATCATAATATACATCTCATTACAAAAATACATTTTGATGCAATGACGTCAAGTATTCCATGGATCTACAACACTTTATCAAATTTTCCAATGTCATGTGATATACTGAATGTCACTCCATCTATCAAGTGAATAACAACTCAAGCTACAATGACTCTTAGAACAAAATGACCAGTTTCATAGCAAAACAGTGTAAAAACCAGAATGCACGCCTTCAGTAGAGACTTCGAAATAACCAGCAAATGACCATGAAAAATTCTGAAATTTTAACACGTTATAAATGAGATCTAGAGGAAAAAGTTTCATTAAGGACACTAAGCCAGATTGGTTATGTATAATGAGTGGTAGTTCCCACAACTCAGTTCAGTATTCTTTTATCACAGAATAAATTCAACAGAAAGCATTGCATATTAAAAGAGGTTTAAGCTTTTTTTTTTTCGAGAAGTTCTGATAAAAATATATATACTCTAGCTCATGCAATTGCTCACAACTTCCGTGAAGAAATCGAGATCAAATTCATATTAGAACTCTTCAGAAAAATTTCACAAAGTTACAGGATTACATATGAAACTGCACTGGATAAAGCGAATCCCATAAATTTCCATTTCCACCGTAACTATCTTACTTCCACAAGTCTACTAAAAGTCAGTCTTTCATCAATAAATCAACAGGATCAAGATGTACGCAAAACCAAAGTAATTCCTCAATCTCATGGTCCCGCTCTACTTCAATTACTCACAATTTAACATTCTACTTTCAGAACTCAATTGTTTCCAAGTGTATTGCACCATACTAGACAATAACAGCACCACATTATATAGATTCATGGACTTTCACTTGCCTCTAGTCCTTTATCTCAATTGCAAGCAAAACAGAGGGCTCGGCTCAACGGCGGCGAAGGCTAGTGGCGTTGATGGCGGCAACTCAAGCACGGCAGAAGGTGGTCTCTTTTTCCTCTTTGCCGTTCACCCGCTCTGCTGCTCGCTCACAAATTCTCTCGCTCAAACTCTCTCTTTCTCTCTCAAGTTTCGCTCGGTACCTCACTCTCTCACTCGCTGGTTTCGGTTCATTCTCTCTCTTCCTCACCTGTACGAGCATTTTGTTTCTTCATTTGTTGACTTTGAGAGTCAATAAAAATGAGATTCGGTGGTAGCAGGAAATGGTGACACCTCACACGTCCATGCAAGTGATGTGTCCTCTCTTGCTCGATCCTTCCTCATGCGTTGTCCACCAATCGGTATGTTCACGTGGCTGCTGAGTCAATGAAGTTTCCTTTTGTTGACTCATTTGCCGACCGAATGAAAGGGGAAACTCGGGCAGCTTGGGCCAACAATTCGTGGCCGCATGGTCTCCGTGCGTGGCCCAACTTCTCCCAAAAGCTGACCATAATTTCTACATGTATATGCATTGCATGGGCCATTCGTGTGGCCGTTGAAGGGGAGGGTGGTGGTGACGTCGCGTATAACATCGAGGTCTTCAACTTAGCTAATTGGCGAGAAGGCTCGAGTCCAATAGGTAAAAGAAAACATGGCCATTGGTGGGATTGTCCATATGGCCATTCAAAGACAAATATCTTTTTCTCCAAAAGTAAATATTTCGGTACGTCGAGTGGCGATGAGACTAGGCCAAATGTGGTACTGACGATACTCCCGTCGATTACTCACGGCCATTGCATACTTGAGGGTCGTCGAAATTTCCGGATGCCACAGCCCGTGCTTATAATCGACACACTGATTTTGATCACCATTCGATGACGTGTTCAAGCTATCTTTTGGGATGTTAATTTGGATTGTCTTATGAGTAGATACCTCTAAATCTTCCTTGAAGGCTCGAAAGGGAGCCCCTTTAAGAGGATCACAACACCCCTTGAATATGACAAAAAGATGATTAAGGTAAAAGACCAAACAGGTTCTTAGACTCTGACCCAAAAAAAAAAAAAAAAAAAAACTTCATGGCAAAATAGAAGGTATTGTGTATTAGCTTAGACACTGTTCTTTGTTCGGTCAAATTAAGAGTTGTAAATTTCTTATCGGAGTAAACAATTTCACAATTTTTTTTATGGCATCCACAACATTCTCATCAAACGTTTTAGATAATTTTTTCAAGTTGCAGTAATCAACTGATTAATCAAAGAGGAGTGGTTGGGCAATTGAAATATTAAATTGAAGAATCTACTTCACTACTTTTTTTGCACATGGAGAGTATCTTAACACGATCAATGCCACTGCAAGGCTTATGTGATCTAATCAATAACAAATTTTCAAAATTTTTAGCTGTCCCAATCGCTGGGACACTAGACTTTAGAATAACTAATATCTGACAGATCATTCCCTCAAATTATAGCAAAGTGTCTTCTTCATCTCAGGCATCAAGTGCTTTTCAATTCTACAAGTCCCATCATATTTTAGCAAGGATAGGGACATATACTAGCTTACTAAGAAATCAACAAAAACAAGCAAGATGATAGTTGTTGAGATGTTGACGCAGCGAAAAGACACTTTGCTTCTTGATCACCGTCACCAACTCATAAATTTTGATGTATTTGACATACAAATAAAACGCATCACACGGGCAAGTGACGTTCCAAATTAATGCGAAAAATATAGCAAGAGGTGGGCGCACTCACGGTGAACCGAAAGGAAGCCATGAGATTAATATACGAGATTAACGGCTTGTGAAGCAACGTGACAAGTTTTTCGGTAGATGGGCTTTATTCACGAGAAAGAAGAGACGAGCGAAATGAGCTATGAAAGGAAGAGGCCAGAAAGAAGCCAAGTGAAGAGTTTGGTCCTCTAACTCACATGAGCCAAAAAAATATGGTTCATTGAAGTTTTGTTGTCATTTTCATTGATTTTAGTTGAGTTCATTCAAATCTCGACAAAGAATGAGCCACTTCAAAGCCTGAACTCGTACTGCAATTTTCTCAAAAAAATGATTTTTTTTTGGGGTAGAAATTTGACAAAAAAAAAAAAAAAACCAAGTTTTGACCGCATATAATTTTTCTATTCGATATCCAGTTGACTCAATTTTTGCGTCTATGGAAAGCTTGTAACCCAGAAAAATGCAATACTATTGTTGAAATTTTTTAGGATTGTGCTTTTTGAAAATTTGACTAAACCAGTGAGCGTGGTGAAATGTTGCAATATTTTTCTTCCTTAAAATTGTTAGCGACATGATTCTTGAGGTGAAAATAAGCTTGTGCTTAGTTCTACCAGAATGTACTAGCTTGTCACATCACCTTACAATTTCTAAGATATTCTCAAAATATAAGACATTCGTAATTTAGAAGTTGCAATATCTTTTAATTCAGTTGTCAAATGTAGGCAAAGTATGGTCCTATAGAAGCATCAACTTTAGATCAAGTCCCAATTTTACTCGAACTTTTTTTTTTATCATAAAAAATTCACAAACTTTCAGTCCTCGCCCATATTTGGTGCCATTAAACCTTCGTCTAATGATGCCTTATTAAAGGTTGTCAATTGAGTTTCAAAAACCTTTCCTCTTCCAACCCCTCTATCCCTCTTGCTCTCTTCCTCTCTGAAACTTTCTTCAACTCTTTCACTTCTAGAGGGTAGGGATTTGACCTAGATCTCTCCCTCCTCTCCTAGTTGTTTTTTCTTTTTATTTCTTTGTGTATCTTTCCTTACTCTCCCAATCTAGTTTTAGATTTGGGAGTTTCAAGATCTATTTAATAATCATTCTGTTCTCGAAAATAATTTCAGCTTCAGAGTGATTTTTTTATTATGTTCCCTCGACAAATTTTTGAACATTTGAATGCATTTAGTAATTGTTCAAAATTTCTATTCCTAGGATCAAAATGCGTTTGTTAAGGCTTTAAATTCTTTTCTAATTTAGAATTTCTTTTAATTTAAAAAAATTATTTTTCTTTTATTTTTTTTCTTTTTTTGCTTCTTCTTCTTCCTCTTTGGCCGATCATTGGCCTAGCCATCGTTGAAGAAGGAGAAGCCAAAAAGGAAAAAAAGAAAAGAAGAAAAAAAGAAAAAAAAAGAACTTAATTCTGGAGGTATTCTCAATAACAAATGAGTTTTTCTATTTCTTAATTCTATTCCTAGGAACAAATTTTTCTCAAGTAACAAAAAAGTTACCAAATGAATTTTTGTTCTTTTTTTTTTTTCTAGGAAACAAAAGAAAAAAGAATCAGGCATTATTTGGCCAGTTACTAAATAGGCCCGTGCTCTCCCAATCTTATATTTGGGAACTTTTCTCTTTGATCTAATTCTAGATTTAAGAGTTTTAATGAGTAAGTACTCTTCCTCTAGTTTCAATGATGTTTAGAGTAACTTTGATGTCAAATATGAACTTTTTCAATGTGTTTTAGTTCAAAGCTTTGGCACTTCATATTAGCTACAAGGCTCGCTCTCACAAGTGTCAAATCTAAGTTTTTTTTTTCAACATGTTTGTGTTATCTGCATACAATGATGGTGTTGGGGACGTCAAACGAAAGCGCACACCACTGAAGGATAAAGCCGTAACTATACCTAGAGGTCTCGGCGTGTGCTTGTCACTAATGTTGTGTGATTCAATGATCGTCTACCGATCTTTTTGCTTGGATGCAGTCTCAAATTTGTTCTTGAAGGACAAACTTGTGATTATCTCTGCCAATCATGCTCTAATGATATGCCTTGATTTCTGATTTTTGGTTTGTTTTGAAGCTCTAAGTGATTGCCTTGTTATTGTGACTTTTGAGATTTCCTATCGTTACCAAATGGAAATTTATTTTAACCAAAAATAAATAAATAAAGGTCATCAATTGCACATGTAATCTCCACGCTAAGACACCAAAACAAAGTTGTTGCAATCATCTTGGACTGGGGGCAATTGCAAGAATTAGAGCTCAATTCATCCTCCATTAGAGCTTGAAACAGGTTCATCCTGAAAGATTCGATGTCTTTTCCATAAGATTCAACCCACTAAAGAATACGAAGTGAGAAACTTCTTCTCTTTTTTGGTTCGTGTGCTCTTCAACTAGTTTGTCAATTTCCTTTATGGTTGAAGTTGTTCATATTGCTGAGACGAATTGTGGAAGAAATTTTACGTGGTTTATCAATACTTCTTCTCTTTTCAAGTTCATGTGCTCTTCAACTTCTCTGTCTATTTCCTTAATGGTTGGATTTGTTTGCATAGTTGAGACAAATTGTGGAAGAAAGGGTTTATCAATACATGCATGGCTTCGTGCGTCTCAAGAGCTTTGAGCTTTTAACTCAAATCAACGTGTTTTACAAAGTGGTTCTGGTTTGAATTAAATTTACACTCAAGCCATAATTGCGGCAAACTAAGCATGATATTGCGAGTATGAGCCCTAATTGAATATGAACTTGTCATTTGGCAAGAGGAAGAGTAAGTGCAGAATTGTTTTCCTTCGAGCTCTAATTGAAGACGAATTGTTTCCTAATTTCTTATAATTTCTTCCAATTGAAGACGACCAAATTGTCATTGTTTGGATGCCTTAATTCCGCATCAGCAAGTGACATGGAGATAAGTACATGTGGAATTGATACGTGGGACTTTAATAGCGTAATTGGAAGGAAATTTATGGATCAGATTTGGACATGGACTTGAAGTTTGTGATTTTTTTATGGAAGAAAAAAAAAGTCAAGGCAAAAATAAGAATCTAAGCTACTTTTTAAAGAAATTGGTCCTTTTGAATTACCAAGAGATTAATTTCTTAAAAAGAACTAGTAGTAGGTGGAATGAAGTAAATAGGATGAAAAGCATTCAAAAGAAAAAAAAAATCCTCAGTTGAACTACATTGTTAGAAAAATCCAGGGCAAGTTAAATGAATGGAATTATATATCTTTAATTAAGGAAAATACAACAATCAATCAAATGTAGCAATTAATTATTGACTATAATGAATAGAAGGTCATGAATACAAATGTAGCAATTCTATGTGTGAAACATAATGAATCGACCAAGGTAATGAATAAATGACTTATGATGTATTTGTTTCACAGATAAATAAATATTTCGAAAATATTCTCCTAAAAATGATTATTTATATCATGTAGAAAAATTAGCAAAGAGAAAAAAATCATTTAAATAATAATTTATGTATAAAAATTTTGTTAATGATGTAAAAAATAAATTGTTAACTAATTTTTCTACATAAATATAGTTAATCATTTTTAGAAAAATATTTTCAAAATCACTATTTTTTTCATGAAAAGAAATACCTTTAATGTTGTAACATCTTTTGGAGATACATAAGGAAGAAGCTTGTTCAATGAACGAATAACCCCCATGTGTCCCCTACTTTGTTATTCAGTTTAAGAATTAGCTGTTTTACGTGCATTGCCTCAGAGTCATTATCCAGTTGAAGAATTATCTTAATTTGTTAGAGAGAATTTGCAATAGCTTATTGCTTTGTATAAACTTCGACAGTTGTTCTATTTCAGCCGTTGGTAATCGTGTCTCTTCCTCTTCGATTCATGCGTATCTATCTTGAGCGATTTTGTGTGGCTGCTCCCCCCCCCACCCACCTTCTCCTCCTTATTAATAAGATAAAGCACTCATTGTTGCATAGAATGATCTTTATCTTGAACAGACGTTGATTGTGCTATATATGTATGTATAGGTCTTGAGACAATTATCGTTACAAGTAAAAATGAGAAACATTTAAGGGCATTGTCACATGAAATTACAATATTATCTACTAGAAACAAATGGGTCAGGTTATCATCGCGTGAAGATGTTGATAATTATCATCTTCTCTCATGGAATGCAGATGGGAATGCAAGATTTTTCATCCTTGACTTCAACAAAATGAAAGAAGTCTAAATAGGTTTGTTTCACAAAAAATGAATATTTCAAAAATATTTTCTTAAAAATGATCGTTTGTATCGCTTATTAAAATTAATGAACGAATTTTTTTTTTTTCATTTTTCAAGAAAATGTTAGACATAGATTATTGTCAACAATGAAAACATTATTTTTTGGCTAATTATTTCAAGTTATTGTTTTTAGAAAATTATTTTTCAAATTATTTTTCTTTCACAAAACGAACGGAACTAGTTTTTATTATCAGGAAGTCTTCAATGATCAGACTCCAAATGGTGTATGGGTGTAATGTGCATTTTGGAATATATTCACTATAATTTTTCATGAGCATGTCAAGCTTTGAAAAATGGGCATATGCATCCCAAAGTTAAATGACCGTACAACTATTGCTCCGAGGATTCAGGAGATCAGAGAGACACGGATCCACTCGTGTGCAAATTGACCTTCAAATCCAACGAAAGAACGAGACCGTAATCATGTTTATCTCATCCCAAAGGTGCGTTTAGTCCACGAGCCTCATCAGCGTGCTCTCCCTTCGGATTTGCCCACCAAAATCAAACCTTTTCACGTTTTTATTTTATGATTTTACTAACTTTCCTAACAAAACCCATTTTTCCTGAAAAGAAAAACCATGGATTGGACATATATTATAGAATGCTAACGAAAACCTTTGCATCATGTTTGTAGCTAATCGTCGAAGCGGATCATAAAATAAGTTGTTTATAGCATCCATTGCAGATGACGTGGATCCCTCAAGTATAATCTCAATATTCTCTTTGAGTGATCTGGGTTGCTTCAACATTTATAATTTTTTTTTAATTAATAGAACAACTACTTTTTATCATATTTCATTGTTCATTTTAAAAATCAGCATTTATACATTGGTGTTGTCATGTCATATCATCATATATTCCACCTGATTTGTCATATCTTGTTGCATGTGCTTGTAGTTGTGTCATGCCATTCTCGCAATGTCAAGATTGAATTTTTCTTTTCGATTGACATTTTCATAAATATTTTCACACGAAAATAGAGTCACACCACTATACATGAGAAAACAACCTTGTAAATCAATATCAATGTCAAATGAGTATCTAGGCGACATGTCGAGATTTGAATTAAAAAAAATTTATCTAATATGCTTCGGAAAACAATTGATGGATGGCTTAAGACTTGACCAAAATTAAGTATCCAGTATTGAATAGGGGTGTATAAAAGAATCTAGAATCGCTTGGCACTGAACTAGCCCAATCTAAAACTGACGATTCCCATGAGGACCAATCTGGTTCTCAGTCCCAATAATTGGAACTGGTGAGTACTAGCCCATATTATAATTTTGAGGTGGAATCGCCCACCTAGACCATCCGGATCAGACTAGTATATATTTTAATGATGATTTGAGATAATCCTGTGCATTGCGAACAACCTAAAATAATTTAGCATGAGATTGGTGTCGAATCTAAATTCGCTAATGCGTTTCCTCATCTTTTAGCCAAACATATATAACCCGTTTAATAAAATGTTTCTAAGGGGCAATATGTTTGAACTGAAAAAACATGTTTTATGTTGAGATCGAATCAGTTTCGTGTGAGTTTATTTAATTGATTTTATACATTATGTAATGATTTTTGTACGCATCTAGTTTCAAGTTCAAGTGAACTTTTTTCAAGAATTCAAAAGGGTTTTGGAAATGGTAGTTTGGTTAGAGACATTTAGATCGGTTCTATGGCCCAACTCAGGAATTAACAATCTAGTTCCCTAGTGGATCCACGAAACAAAGGCAATTCACAATTCTATTTTTTTGAAATCAGTCCTTAGTGGATGATTCCCGATTCCAGGGTGGGAAACATCCACCTAGACCCCTATCAATGGTTTCTCAATCTTCTACAATTATTTAGATGCTTCTCAAAGCAGTAAATGAAATTCAGAGTGTTATTCAGTAGATAAAGCTTTGCATGAAAAGATCTACAGCAAATACAATCTCGATTTTTGTATCTTTATCGACGCGTTAGCTAAAAATTAAGTATCAAAAAGGTCTGGGAATAGGTACCTGATTGAACTAGTTCGAGAATTAGTTTCATTTTTAAAGAACTGGTTGAAACAAGTCTAGTTCCCAATCCAGGTAAAGACTCACCCGAGAATCGGACCGATTGGACTGGTTTTGGAACCAATTTTTACTAGTGTTAAAAATAAAATAAAATAAAATAACCAGTTGCCTCTCTCTCTCTCTCTCTCTCTCTCTCTCTGCGCGGATTTGTCTCATTCTTAATCGCCTCTCTCTCTTAGTCTCTCTCTATATGCCCAACCACCATTGGCGCCGCACCGCAGCCTACAAGAACGTAGCTCGTTATTGCCTCTCAACTTATTTTTGTGAGACTTGCCACCTTTGCCGACACAACGCAAACTTGAGCAAGGTGAGTCCAAAATTGATTTTTTTTTTTTTTTTTTTTTTTTTTTTTTAGAATTTTCAACTTATTGGGGATGGGGTTTTTACGGTCTCGTTGATTTTGACGCCAGCATTAAGCTTCCAGGTGTAAGCATTCTGGTGCTTGGACAGGCCATGCTGATTGCTCATCTTTTCTGTCTTTGACTCCTCTTTTATCTCTTCGATTCAAAGTAATGGAATGGGAGTAGGCGTTCTGGTGCTTGGGCTTCTAGGTGTAGGTGTTCTTGTGCTTGGGTTTATGATTATTAACCTTGAGGATCCTTAGTTTTTTGTTTAGTCGAAAAGTTCAAGTACTTATTGATTATATATACTTAATGTTTCAATACAAATTAAGAGGATTGCGTTATTGTTTTCTCGTGTATTTATGTAAAATTGAAAGCCGTATAGGACATCAACGGTTGTAAAATAGGTTTTAGTGCAAACAAAGTAGACTTTGGAATTGGACCAAAAAGAATAGGGTAGGTTCCAAAACGGCAAAAGAACGCTTCAAGTGTCATAACTTGACACAAAGGCCATAACTTACGAAGGTGGTACACTTAAATGACACATTCGAAGAAAAACGGATCACTTAAGTGCCACACTGGCCAAAATCCGGCCTAAAGGCTAACGTGGCATTTTTCCGACGAAGCAAACCCAAAACGATGCCGTTTTGCACGTTGAGGTGGCCAAATAATGCAAAAACGGCATTGTCTTGGGCTGACGTGGTAAAAAATAATATAAAAATTAATTAAATTAAATTTAAATTTAAATTTAGTTAAAATATTAAAAAATAATAAATTTAAATTTAAATTTAGTTAAAATATTAAAAAATAATAAATTTAAATTTAAATTTAGTTAAAATATTAAAAAAATTAATTTTAAAATTAAATTTAGTTAAAATATTAAAAAAAATAATTTATTTTAAAATTTAAATTTAGTTAAAATTAAAAAATTATAAATTATAAACCAAAAAAAGGGGGGGCGGTGCCGCCTCCCCGCCGTCGCCGGAAGGGCCACGACGAAGGGGGAGGGTCGGTCGGGGTCGCCGCCCACGGCCAAGGGCCAACGACCCGGCCGACCGACGACGAGGGCTCGCAAGCCCTCGCCCGCGGGCGAGGGTTGCGCCCCTCGCCTAGATCGGCGAGTGGCAAGGGTCGCAGCCCTCACCCGGATCCGGCAAGGGTAGGCGGCCCTTGCCTAGCCGAGCCAAGGGCCGCCGCCCACTAGGGGTCGCCTCGGCAGGCGGCGGCCCTTGGCCCAGCAAGGCGAGGGCTACCGACCCTCGCCGAATCTAGGCGAGGGCTACAACCCTCGCCCCCAACCAACCCTCCCCCTCCGTCGCCGGCCCTTCTCGGGGACGACGAGGAGGCGGCAAATGGCCACCGCCCCCTTTCCTTTTTCTTTTTCTTTTTTAATTTTTTTAATTTTAAAATTATTTTTTAATATTTTAACTAAATTTAATTTTAAAATTATTATTTTTTAATATTTTAACTAATTTTAATTTTAATTTTAATTAATTTTTATATTATTTTTTATCACGTCGTCCAAAACGACGCCGTTTTTACATTATTTTGGCCACGTCAGCGTGCAAAATGGCGTCGTTTTGGGCTCCATTCGCCGGAGAAATGCCACATATACAATTTGGCCGGATTTAGATGCATTTTTACCGGCAAGTACACTGCCCTCAAAATTCATTTGTTGAGAAGCATATTTGATGTTGCTCAATGTCTATGACAGCTTGCCTAGAAATGCAACAATGAATGGATTTTATAGTTTGCATTAAATTTTTGTGGTTTGTAATAGAATAAGGGTAACATGGAATGTGAATTGTATCCAAAAACCAAATTTCTTTTCTCAAAATTTGTAGGCAAAAGCAAAATGCTTAATATTATCCAATTCGCAGTTTTTTGCACATCCAAATGGTAAGGATTTGGTTGCAAGGTTAATAGGAGAAAGATTTGTTTAGGCGTATCACCTTTCTTAGGCGTAGCTTGGCCACAATAATGTTGCTTGTTTCTATACTCGAACTAATTTATGCAGAAAATTAAGACAGGGGAACCGATTTAATATTTGGATAAGTTGGGAAGACTATTGAGTCCAATGTTCAACAATCGCAAGAAATGACATAATTTCAAATTCTCTTTTTGCCTCGTTTTCCTTCCATTCCAATGGCCACCTGCCAAATGGTAACTTTCCAGTCACTTTATGGTCATCTCAATCAATATATTTAGGATTGGCATTTTCAGACAGATTTGCTTTATCCCGTTTTGTGGGCCTTATACTCAGGGCAAAGTACCCACGTTGCATCACCTGAACAAGGAAATTGGACAAAGGTTTAGACTAGACAACGAAATGTATCCGACATACCCATGATTATGGAATTGGACAAAATGATGCCCCCACTGTCGGCCATTTCAAGGACAAGATGATGACTCTCTCTCTCTCTTTCAAAAAGATTTTTCCACGTGAATGTCCAGTGCGTATGCAAATGGAACCATCCAGGCGACCACGTTGCTAACCATTATAGACTATGACCCCTGATTTCATTTGTGATGTCTAGGGACCATCCAAAATTGGCCAAAGGCAGAAAAAGGCTTCTAGATGCTCTCCCAGGTAGTTTTTTTTTTTTTTTTTGATCAGAAAGGTAAAATATTATTACTACCGAAAAGTAGAAGGAGCGTGTTGCATAAGATCGAAAGACAACATTTCACGTAAAAACAAAGGAGGATTAAAGACCCAATCCGCAGGTAGCGAACCGGCCTGATGGGCCTTCGCGGCCCGGTCCGCAACCTTGTTCATTTCCCTCCTGCAATGGACGATTCGAAGATTAGGGCAACGTTGAAGCAGCTCTGTGCATTCTTCAATCAAAGCTCTGATTTCCCAAGGCGGCAGTTCATTGTTACAGATCTTCTCAACAAGAACGAAGCAATCAGTTTCCAAGGTCATCTGATCTGAGTTTTTGCCCGTGTTCTGCAAGAAGTGGAGCGTATGGTTTAAACGCCGTTGCCTCTGCTTGCAGGGCCGAGGAAGCGACCACCAATCGAGCAAAGCTATCGACTAAAAGGCCTAATGAGCTTCGACAAACACAGGCGATCGATGCTTCTCTGCTTTGAGGCTGGTAAGCTGCATCAATATTGAGTTTCATTTCTTTGTGATCTGGCGGATGCCAAAAGGAATGCTGATCTGGTTGCTGTGTGCCCTCTCTCTATTTCTGCCGAGATGGATTCCGATTTGCTATGGCGCTGGCGAAGGCTGTCTGCACTATGCGGTGCGGTTGGGGTTGCTACTGGCGAAATATGAAGTTATTGCGAGCCTTCCAAATGTGCCAGAGGATGGATGTGATCGTTTCCAAGTCAGATGAGTCACTTTTATGTTCTGTTAAACTGACCAGGCATGCTTCTATCCGATTTACTGCTCCAATATGCTGCTAGATGTTGATTTCTGGATGTGCCCATATGTGTTGTGTCCAAGGGCAGAATAAGAACAAATGTTCTGGTGATTCAATAGCCTGATTTTCACATAAACTGCATATAGGATCTAGTATAATGTTTCGATGATGAAGGTTTTCTCGAGTAGGCAAGGCGTTATGACATACTGACCATAGGAAAGAACGGAATTTTGGTGATGAGTTCATGTTCCATAATGCATTCCATAGTCTGCGAGGTATCTGAAAAGAGGATGACGCTTGATTTGGGTTATGATTGACTTGTTGCTTCCTTAGGATATTATAACAACTCTTTACTGTGAAGGATCCATTTAGCTTGGCTCTCTAGATAAGTCTATCCTTTGTATGTTCTGGCCAAATTGGGATAGACATAATCTCTGCTACTGTATGACAATCAAAATGCTGTCTTAGAAGAGAAGTATTCCACTCATTACTGTTTGGGACCATGAAACCTGCAAGCTTTTCTGGTTCTCCTCTAGGGGCTGGTCCCCCTATGATTCCGAAAGCCAACCATCTATCCTGTCGAGTGTTAAACCTGTACGTTTTAGTATGTTATTTTTGCAATGCAAGAATTTTTGTAATTTTTTTCCTAATTAGCTCACTTCACTTCCTCCATTCCAATGTTTTTTTACCTCGTGACTCCACACTAAAGTTGCATTGCACTAAATCACCCAACCTCACAAGTCGATAGATTAACCTTTAATTATTAATTATTATTGAAGAAAACAAATCTTGAATGCACATCTCCCACACTTAGTTGTTGAATTAGGTTGGGTTTCACATTAAATATACCTACCCAACAACTCAAGTGCACGGGTTATAAATGCACCTAATGGATACTGTATTGCTCCTTTTGAAGTTTCACTCACCACACCACAAACATATAAAAGATATCTAATATTATCTAAATAGTAGTATATTTATTGAGCAAATACATATGGCAAATCAAATTCAATGCAATAGTTTATTTCAATTGACATAGGTTTGAGACTATAGTTGTTCTATTGTTATATATGTGTGTGTGTGCAAAAATGTAAAAGTCATTTGGGAAATGTACTTTCTATGCCCTCTGGATACACTTTTATTGGGAAATACACTGCCCTTGGAAGCATATCCGACACATGACAACTTGCCAGATGCAACAAACAATGAATGAATTTTGTAGTTTGCATTAAATTTTTTTGTGGTTCGTAATAGAACAAAGAGTAACACGGAATGTGTATTGTATCCATCTGAAAAACCAATTTCTTTTCTCGAAATCTGCTAGGAAAAAGCAAAATGCTTACTGCTATCCACTTTGCAGTTTTTGCACATCCAAATGATAAGGTTTGGTTGCAAGCTTAATAGGAGAAAGACATGTTTAGGCATGTGATCTTTATTAGGCATTGCTTGAGCACAAATCTTGCCCGTATCTTTCCTCGAACTAACTTAGGCAGAAAACTGAGACGGAGGAATCAATTTGAAAAATTGATAGGTGGGGAGGACTATCGAGTCCAATGTTCAACAATCACAAGAAGCGAACGTAATTCCAAAATCTCTTTTTGCCTCGTTTTCCTTCTATTTTCATAGGCACCTGCCTAGTGGCAACTTTCCAACCACCTTAATGGTCATCTCAGTACATATATTTAGAATTGGCATTTTCAGAGAGCACTTGATTGATCCCGTTTTGTGGGCCTCATAGTCAGGGCAAAGTACAAACCTTTTCTCATCTGAACAAGGAAATTGGACAAAGTTTTAGACTAGACAGCATTGTCGGCCATTTCATGGACAAGACGACGACTCTCTCTCTCTCTCTCTCTCTCTCTCTCAACTAGATTTGCCCACGTGAATGTCCAGTGCAAATGTGACCATCCAGGCGACAAAACATTATAGATTGTCTCTCTCATCCTGTTTGTTCATTGATTAGAAAAGCAACAAAAAAAAATAATAATAATAATCCTGTTTAAGAAGAGAATTAACTATCGCGCTCTCTCGCTGTCCACCATCGTTGCAATCATCTTCATCGAGTCGGGATACACCATTCTCTCTCCAAAAAGTCGTTCCCTTGCCCTCTTTCGTCCTCCCCCTTCTCCTTTTGCCTCCAAAACCCCTGAAGAAACACCTCTCTCCCCTGTCAACCACCTGCTCCTTTGCCTACACTCCACTGATCGCTCCCCAAGATCTGTCCATGGCTGACGCTGGCATTGAGAGCAATCCACTCATGCGGGACTTTGAGTTTCCCGATGCCATTGAGGTGAAGCACGTTTCTCCTGAGATGCATGCTCTCTTGAAGAAGCTGGTGTGAATGATCTTTTTGTCTGTCTCGTCAGTTTAATGTTTGTTGGGATTGTAGTTTGAGGTCTTGGTGTTTGTAATGGTGCTTGTGTTATACCGCAGGAGAGTGATCCGGAGATGAAAAGGGATGAACTTAGAAGAGTAAGTTAGTTCTGGAGTGAGAGATGGGCTCTACTTTTGATTTTAGATTATTATTTGTTTCATTCATGCATGCCATCTGCTGGTCAATTATTCTCTTTTCTGTTTGGTTTTCGTGGTTTTCTAATCTTTTATATTGACGCTTACATTGACTTAATTTTGTAATGTCGGCAGACACCATTCTCTCTCCAAGAAGTCTTTCCCTTGCCCTCTCTCGTCCTCCTTCTTCTGCCTCCAGAGCTCCAGATATCCATCTGTCTCTCTCTCCCTCTCCACCACCTGCTCCTCCGCCCCCTCTCTGCTAAAAAAGGTGAAATGAGACGCATCCCAAAGAGGGCCTTAGCCACTGGCTCAGTGTCGACGGCCAATTTCCTTATTATAGTCAACATGCTCACGCTCATGGCCTCTACGACCTGCATCGCTCTCTCTCGCTCTGTCTACCATCATCGTCATCATCTTCATCGATATGACAGGCATCATTCTCCCTCCAATAAGTCGTTCCCTTGCCCTCTGTGGTCCTCCTCCTTCTCCTTCTGCCTCCAGAGCCCCTGCAGATCCACCTCTCTCTTCCTCTCCAACACCTGCTCCTCTAGCTCCGCTCCACCGACCACTCCCCGAGCTCCACCTGTGGCTGACGCTCCTGTCGAGAGCAACCCTCTCTTGCAGGACTTTGAGTTTCCCCCGTTTGATGTTATTGAGGCCAAGCATGTCCGTCCTGGGATTCTTGCACTCTTGAAGAAGCTGGTGTGAATGATTTTTTGTCTGTGTTGTTTGATCGTTGTTTGTTGATATTGTTATTTGAGGTCTTGGCATTTGTAAAGTGTTTGTGGTTATGCCGCAGGAGAGTGATCTAAAGGAATTGGAGAGGACAGTGGAGCCATCATGGCCGAAGCTTGTGGAGCCGTTGGAGAAGATTGGGGATCGATTGGATGTGGTTTGGGGAATAAGCAGTCATCTCAAGGAAGTCAAAGATACAGTTGAGCTGCGTGCTGCAGTAGAGGAAGTCCAGGTAATTTCTTTCACTTTGTGTTGGTTTGAAATGATTTATTGAGTGATGAAAAGGAGTGAAGATAGGAGACTTAAAGTGTGTTCTGGAGTAAGAGATGGCCTCTCTTGATGCTTTTAGATGAGTGTCTGTTTCACTCTAGCATGACATGCGCCGGCGATTATTCATATTATGCATTTAGCTTTCGTGGTTGGCCAAGTCTTGAATCTTGATGCTTACATTGGCTTAGTTTTGCTTTTGCAATGCAGGCAGAGAAGGTTAAGTTTCAGCTTAGACTGAAGCAAAGTAAACCTATTTACAGTGCTTTTAAAGCTCTTCGAGCATCGCCCAATTGGAACTTGCTGAACGAAGCTCAAAAACGTATAGTGGAAAGTGAGTAAAACATTTGTCTTTGATCACCTTCTTTTCCTGTCTTGGGTAGTTTGATGACATAGTGTCTTAAATGTTCAATTTATATCATTGTCATTTCGTTGATCTGATCTCATAGTTGCTTTCACCTTTTTAGTTGCAAAAACAAGTGTACGTGTACATAGTGTAGTGCTTATACTTTGTACTGAGATTAGTTGACATTTGGATTTGAAATAATGTTGTCGCAGTCCAAATAAAGGAAGCAGTTCTGAATGGGGTTGCCCTGGAAGATGGCAAAAGAGAAGAGTTCAACAAAATTGTGCAGGTGGCCGTGATTAAGCAAAGTGTCTTTCGGTGTAGTATGTATAATGTTTTCTCTACTTGGCTTATGAGCATGGATGTACACACACACAGTATAAATTTCACAAAGTTTCAACGTGAATCCCGCATCTAGTCAATGAAGACACACAACGGTGGTGCATAAAACTTAGCTTCTTTTCTGCACTCTGCACTTCCAATCTCACTTATACACAAAATTTCAAAGTGAACCCCACATCTTGTTAATGAAGACACACTATAGTGGTGCATAAAATTTGGCTTCTTTCCTGCTCTTCCAGTCTCACCTATTTTGTCTTTTGTTAAGCTCAGCCTCTCAACTCTATACCTTTTCGAGCTTCTGTTGGTGGAGTTTTATGTCAATGCCTTATACACTATTACCACTTACCTATTCTACCTGTGGCCTCTTCATATATATTCTGAACTCAGATAAGTAATTTTTCAAACTTCAAGGGGCTCTAATAGTCTCTCAGTCCGGTGGCTGCTCTGCTTGTCCTGCACCTCTAGGTTTGAAAAGTGATGTAATCAGACAAGCCTAATTGAAATACGAAACATAATATCCTCCGTAAACTGAAAAAAAAGGACACTTCGTGAAATCCTAATAGATTCCGACCAAAAAAAAAAAAAGAAATCCTAATAGAAAACTTTACTCATTTTCTTTTTCTAATAGTGAGGTAATTAATTAAAAAGGCACCACAGATATGCAAAACCACTTACAAAATCAAGTACAGGAGGAGTCTAGTCGGTCTGGAAATGCATTTACATCAAGACTCGATCTGTGTGCATTCCAAAAATCCGTAGTAAAAAGCAAAGATTCCTTAGTTTCTGCAAAATGACCTCTATAGTTTAGATATTCTCCTGTTTCGCATGATTTGTCCCAAAGAATGACGTGTAAAAACTTATCCCTGGTATCTTGCCTTAAATTTATTTGCGTCGAAACTAAAACTTGCTATTACTGTGACATTCAACCGCACGTGGTGGGTGAGATGATGAGGACACTTTTGCTATAGTTTGCGGGAATGATCTATCAGATATTAGTTATTTCTACATTCTAGTGTCTTAGTGAACATTTTGAAAATTTAATGTTGATTTCATCACATAAGCCCCGTAGTGGCATTGATTGTGTAAAGATTAATCTTTATGTGCAAGAAAGTAGTAAAGTATATTATATTATGCATTTCAATTGCCCAACCTTTGCCTTCTGATTAATTAGTTGATTACAGGAACTCGAAAAATTATCTAGTAAGTTTGAAGAGAATGTCTTTGATGCCACTAAAGAATTTGAAAAATTGATTACTGATAAGAAGGATATCGAAGGATTGCCTCATACAACTCTTGGTTTGGCAGCACAAACAGCGGTGTCCAAGGTAATGCACAATAGCTTCCATTTTTGCCATGTCCTTGTTTCATTTTTTCAGTCTGTTTGATTGCTCGTCCGTTTTATCATTTTTTGTCTTATTCAAGGGGCATGAAAATGCAACTGCAGAAGATGGCCCCTGGGTGATCACCTTGGATGATCCAAGTTTTAACTCCATCATGCAACATGCTCAGAACAGAGATTTACGCGAGGAAATCTACCGTGCTTATGTTACTCGGGCCTCTAGCGGAGATTTCGACAACACTTTTATTATTGACCAAATCTTGAAGCTTAGATTGGAACAAGCAAAGCTTCTAGAATATAATAATTATGCTGAGGTATGGGTTTTTAAGGCCATTTATGAGATTTTTCTAGTTTAAATTTCATCATTTTATGTCATTTTTTTTCTGTGTAAATTATGAATGGACAAGTCTGAAGCTTGTTAGACAAATTTTTTGTCTTTTTATGGACGATGACTTTCAAATTAATCACTAATTATAAACCAACGCCAATTGCTTTTGGCCGTTGTTATGAGTTTATGATTTACAAGGGAAAGGAAAAAACTTTACGGCCGACAAAGTGGTCGTTGGTATATTGTAGGTAATTATGGAAATATTTTCACTTTGATTCTGAAGTTCTTTCAAGCGTCCAATTTTCCGGAACTACAATTTGATGAATAATCCAATGCAAACTGATTTTGTACTCTTATATATGAATAAATTCTTAAGTATGCTTCTGAATTTTTTCCTCCATATTAGTCCCGGAGGGGAATCTATTTGCATGGGTGAACTACTCACTGGATAGTGCTTTATCACCGCATATTAATGCATGATTCTCATCAGCTTAGCATGGCAAGAAAAATGGCTACCGTTGATGAAGCGGAAGAGCTCCTGGAAAAACTTAGGAGTGCTTCATGGGATGCTGCAGTTCAAGGTACGACATGGATGAATATTCCTAGAATATGCAAGTCTTGTCAGTGTATGAAATTCTAATATCTGACGCTGCACTTTGGCGTTCTCATGTGATAAATATTCGCGATTATTTTTCTCTATGCTGCTTAAAAGTGCATGTTATACCCTGTATTTCAAGCTTCAAAACACTACACTTTGCATCATATGTGCTCTCTTGCATATATCCATATAATAATATGAGGAGCGTATTAAACCTTTAGTTCAGTTTGATGATGTCGACAGCATATACAAGGACGCTTTTACCGATTTTCCTTTTACTTTCAACTCAAAATTCATATCTTAATATAAGTTGCCTTGACTATTCAGACATGGAGGACATAAAACATTTCGCCAAGAGTCAAGGGGCAAAAGAATCTGGTTTCTCGTTGCCAAATGTAATGGAGGGCCTTTTCAACCTTGTGAGGACACTTTTTGGAATTGAGATTGAATCAGAATATGACGTCAGTGAGGTTGAAGCTCTCTCTCTCTCTCTCTCTCTCTCTCTCTCTCTCTCTCTCACACACACATCTATGTATATAATAGAGTATAATGTATAGCAACAATGGCATTATTGATATGAAAGTAAACAAAGATACTTGCTCGTGAATTATCATGCCAAAATATACATCAGAGTACATATATACATGCCAAATATACCATCAGGCTTCTTACCAAGCAATGTCACCCTTCTCTGATTTTCCTTGTAAGTTATAATTTTTTAACATTATAATTAGACCCTGATTTATGTATTTGAATATGAACATGTAGTCTCAACAGCTTTTTGCAATTCCCAGGAGGAACTAAACCCGTATTTCTCATTGCCAAACGTAATGGAGGGCCTTTTCAACCTTGCTAGGATACTTTTTGAAATTGAGATTGAGGCTGCTGATGGACTAGCACCGGTATTTAAGTCAAATGCTTTGCTTCTGCCTTTCCTGTGCTGTTAGTCCATGTATTCTGATAAATGGTTATACATCCTCCAGGTCTGGAACAACGATGTTAGATTCTACTGTGTAAAAGATTCTTCAGGAAATCCAATTGCATACTTCTATTTTGATCCCTTCTCTCGACCATCCGAGAAACATGGAGAAGCATGGATGGACAAGGTTGTTGGTCGAAGCCGTGTGCTGTCTCGAGATGGTGCAAGTCCAAGATTACCAATTGCTCACATAGTGTGCAATCTAACACCGCCTGTGGGGAAAATGCCAAGTCTTATAACATTCGAAGAGGTCAATTTCCAACTCCTTTCCTCAGTTTATTAACCTTTTCTCATTTGAGTCTAAAATACTAAAGAGATGGAGGTAGCTAGCGCAGCCACAAGCGAATGCAAGCCGGTGGCAATTAAATATTGCCATCAGAAACAAAAGTAGTAGACAAGAGTTGTTTAGTCTGGTCTCGACAACTCTTAATTTAACAATTGAATTTTGGTAACTTCCGGACGATAATAGCTTAAATAGGGCTCAAGCTTCTGCTATTATAAAGACATATCGATGAAGATATCTATGTATATTGTCCTCATTCCACACTGCCAAGAGCAGGACTACTGGAAGAATCAATATGTAGGTTCAATAACACTTTAGCGTGAGAAGATTGGTTTCTAGGAGAAGATTAACGAAGTAAATGCAAAGCAATTTTTTGCTATAGAATTTTTTATGCCAACATATTCTTTGATGTGATTTCATGAATCCTAGTAATGCTAAGATTTCTCTATGTATAATGCCTAAAGATACAAATTTCTCACCTCCAATATCTGCATCTAGAGATGGGTCTATTGTCCAATTTTTGGTATACCTGCTGCCATTCTAAAATTTTTTGATTCACACCTGATACTTATTGAATCATCGGTTATTAACCATGAAGGTTTTGTACGAGTGAGCCATTCTTGTGCCACAAGAATTTGACTGTTTACAGGATATTATCATGGTCTCGATGAATGATAGATTTGTGACATTGTACTCGCTGTAGTGGTCTGTCGTTCATGAAATTTCTTAGTCTTCTTGACTGGCATTTGCTAGTTAAACTTTTGCCTTAAGATACATATTGTTGAAATTGGCAGGTTAAAACGGTTTTTCATGAATTTGGTCATGCACTTCAACACATGCTAACTAGACAGGACGAAGGCCTTGTTGCTGGCAGTGAAGGAATAGAGTGGGATGCTGTGGAATTGCCCTCTCAATTTATGGAGAACTGGTGTTACCACAGGTAATTTTCAGAACAAATTGATCTGCTATCATGTTTATATGTGTTTGCACTTCACAAATAAAAAATGTTATCTATTTACTGGGATTAACAACAGATGATTTCCTGATGGAGCATTATGTGATGTTTGTGTTGCATTGCCTTTATACTATCTCTGGAACTAAAAGTGAGGGTATTGCCTCCTTGGTAGTTGGCAAATGATAGGCCCCTGTTGTCGATGTTATTAGACGACTTTTATGGCTCTTGTCAGGGTATGTTGAAATATCGCAGTTGAGTTGTGAATGGCTTTATATTAATCCAACCAGTTTGCAATGTCTCAATAGTTTCGTTATTCTCCTTTACTTCGTTCGCCTATTAGGATCTATATTACAGATAACAAAAAAGAATTACTACAAGGATTTGAGTTTTATGTATTCATGTTCGCAACTTGGGCATGGATAGTTGCACCAAGAATAATTTTCTTGGGAGATGTCGGGGTGACATATTCCTACACAATGTTATTTTCAATTTGTATTTTCTCTTTTTCTATTTTATGTGCCTTTCTTTTTAAGTTTAGTTAACCATGAATTCATAAGAATAAGTACTAGGGAAATACCCATTAAGAAATGCGTTCTTATCCTTAAGTCCATCTATATCAGTACATATAACGCAGGTTTTATGCATAAAAATGAAATGGTTAACATATAGGACAATACATCCATTTTTTCTGTATTTACTGTTGTAAAGTTCTTAAAGAGTAAATATCCGGACTTTGCTTTCCATGTAGCTAAAAACTCTTTCCTCTTACCATTGATGTTATCCTTTTTTTGCTGCTCATGAAAGTTGCAATGTCTTTTTCTCCTTGTGGAGGAGACAAGTACAGTAGGAGTATCATAACTTTCACATGATACTTGGTGAATCATAATTTTTTTCGCTCACTTAAATGTCATAAATTTGAAAAATCAATACTTAAATGCCATTGGCAATTTACCTTATCGAAAAATTCGACACCTATATGGCACTATTGACACCGATGTAGAAAATTTTTGTAATTTTTTTTTGCTCACTTAAGTGACACAAATTTGATAAATCAATCACTTAAATGCCATGAACAATTTGCCTCATTGGAAAATCCACTACTAGCCTTGTCCAGATCTAACGAGGGCCTTCGCGCCCTCACCACAAAGGTGCTCGCCTGCCATTGACGATGGCCTTAGGGCCTTCATGGCCTCATTGGTCAAGGGCGAGGCCTTTGCGACTGACTGGTGCACAAAAAAATAAAAATAAAAACTCAAAACTCAAAAATTCAAAAATTAATTAAAAAAAAATCAATTTTTAAAAAAAATTGCAAAAAAAAAATCCACGCATGACTATTTGTTAGAAATAGCATGCAAATGATCGATTTTACTCATATGTGACATTTAAGTGAACGAAAAAAAAATTATGGCACTCAAGTGAGTGTGATATGAAAATTATGACACTCTTGCTATACTTGTCCCCTCGTCGAATATCTATAAACAGACTTTAATATTTGACACAATAAAAGTGCTCTCTCCGTGTGCGTACACATGCACACTTTTGCAAACACTATGTATGAGTGTATGCATGTCAGTAACCTGGGAGAGTAATTATACAACCCTTGAACCGCAGGGATACCATCATGGGAATCGCAAAGCACTACGAAACTGGTGAGACTCTCCCTGAGGATAAATATGGACAGCTCCTCGCAGATAGGACAGGCTCCTCCAGCCTTGAACAGGTTACTTCTCACTTACAAAAAACTTGCCTTGCTTCGTTCTTCTGCACTTGATGAACAAACCCTGTTCATATTTTCTTTTCCTTCGCCTATAACTATTTTTTCTACCAGAAAATTGTATTATTTGGTGTAGAAGAAATTTCTTCCAAAATTTTCTAGTTTTTGCTGCTATTTACTTGAGCTGACTGGTAATTAGCTGGGACCGTTCTTTATTCATTTAATATGATAAGTGAATTTCCTTTCGGTGGTGTTGAAGGACATATATATGAGCTGACAAGAAGATATAAGTCCATGAGAGCCTATCGACGAACTGCTACCTAATCTATCATACCAACTGCAAATTGTTCATGTCATCTAATTCTTCCCTTTACATTCTATCTTCCAAAGTCTTTTCCCTTTCGACATCTTTCGCTTGGTTTGGTGCATGCAGCTTTGTTGGGCAGCCTCTCTCACCCCGAAAGTTAGTTGAAAGGATGGAGTTTTCCCTCATATTTACAAATCGAGTCGAAGCCGCAACAATCTGTATCTCCCCAATTACTATGAGTCCAGTCTTGTTGGTAACCTGAGCTTTGATATCAATATTGAGTGGTCTTGAACCTATCTTACGTCAAAAGTTAGCTTAAAGAATGAGACTTTCCCTCACACTTATAAATTTAGAATTAGGCATTTTCACAATCAATGTGAGATAAATCTGAACATATATCTTAGGCATGACGAACCCCGACCAAAACAATTGTAGAAGAAGTCAAGCAAGTTCTTCAGCCTTTTGTCTGGTTAAGAAGCAACAACGAGATGATTCATCATTTCATCAGCTTCTTACTTTCGTGGCACCTTTAGATGTCAGGACTGTTTCAAATGCTTCCAAAGAGAAGAAAAGCTATTTTAGCAGGCATTTCCCTATCCTTGTGGGAAGGCGGCTCAGAAAAGGCATTTCCCAAGCTTTTTGGGTAAACTTATGTTTCTCTCCACCTCTTTCTTTGAAGCAGATAGGCAAAGAGATATTTGAGGTTCCTCTTGTCTCACTTGTCTATGTCCTCGTGGTGCTGCATTTATCTTACTTGTCGCCATCCGAGCACACATGTTTGAAATGATAAAACAAGAGGACTCCAAATTTCATCGGTTCATGTCCCTATAACAGTGAGAGCGCTTGTTTATTAGTTTGTTTAATTATAGTGCAAGCATGGTAAAATAGTCCGAATAAGTCTTAAACGTATTGTATGGTGGTCAATCCCATCCTAGATCTTTCAATTGTTTCAATTTACTCCCAAACATTTTGACAATTTGTCAACTCCGTTATAAGTCTTTCAATTATGCCAATTTAGTCACAAATTTGTTTACAATTTGCCAATTTAGTCCTAAACCTTTTAACGAATTGTCAATGTAGTCCTTTCAACTAATTTTGATCAAAAGTCGTTAACATAGAGGTTGAGCCAACATTAGCGCCATCCATTCTACATGGTGCGACTGGCACTAACGTGGACTATTTTTTTTTTAATTCTAATTATTTTTTATTATTTTCTTTTCTTTTTTCCTTTTCTTTGTCTTTATGTTGCTGTGGCCATCGGCCCCTTAGTAGAGGACTAGTGACCTTCATCGGCCCTTGGGCAAGGGTTGAAAACCCTCACTGGTCCTTGAGCGAGGGTCGCAAAGCCCTTATCGACTATGGGCAAGGATCACGGCCCTTGCCAGATCTAGGCGAGGGCTCTCAAGCCCTCACTATGGTCAACAAGGGCCATGACATCCTCATTACAGCCTACGAGGCATTGGGCGAGGGGCTTGCATCGTGCTTGTTAGCTATAGTGAGGCCGGGCCACAAGGGCTTGCAACACCCTCCCCTAGATCCTTACAAGGGCTGCGACTCTTGCATGCAACTAGTGAGGGCTTCACGGCCCTCAACCTGTGGTTAGCGGCCTTGCCGACTCAATGAAGAAGAAAGAAAAAACAAAGAAATTAAAAAAATAATAAATAAATAAATTGAGTTTTTAAAAAAAAAAATCAAAAGTTATCCACGTCGGCGTTGGCTTTGGCATCGGCCTTGTCACATAGGATGGTAAACACTGATTAGATTGCTATATTACTGATTTCTTGTCAAAATTAGCCGAATGACTATATTGGTAATTCATTAAAAGGTTTAGAATTAAATTTGTAAACTGTCAAAAGATTTAGGACTAAATTGGCATGATTTAAAAGGTTTATGATTAAATTAATCATCATATAATAGGTTTAGGACTAAATTGGCACAATTAAAATGTTTATAACTGAATTGGCCGCCATACAGTAAGTTTATGACTTTTTGAATAATTTTTCCATGCAAGCATGGTTATGACTATGCTATTTTGCTATACATACTTTGACATGATGCAAATCAAATTATTTTCCCAGGGGTGATCGTTACTCCTTCGTAGAATGAGCATTAGTAAAGTAAAATAAGATAATTAGGAAATTGGAAATTGCATATGCTAAAGAATTTGCTCTCAAGGAATCATACTATTGTAGGACTTGTTTATTACTTCTATTGTTTGTGGAATTTCTCAGATAAGATTAGCAAGTGTAGATCTGCAACTTCATTCAAAATATGTTCCTGGTGGGTTAGAATCTATATATGATGTGGATCGAAGGGTTCGTGAAAAAACCGAGGTGATCCCTCCACTTCAAGAGGACCGATCCTTTGTACTTTCGACTCTATATTTGTAGGTTCGTCTTCTTACTTGTCAAAATGGTTCTTTGAGAGTATATACATACCTTATTGGATAGATCTTTATCTTACACGGCTGTGAATCTGTTGCTTTTCACTTATGTTCAGATGACTATGCAGCCGGTTATTACAGTTACCAGGTATAGGATATTCTTTTCTGGTGGTTATGCCAGATTTTTTCAGGTCCTTTATAGCTAGTTTCTTATAGAGATGAAACACTTTTTCTGAATATAACACAACCCTTTTGAGTAATGGTTTATCCTTATTCATGCTTGAGATTGATTTATTCCATGATTTGTGAGATTCTAATCCTGAATGTGTTTGTTAGTGGGCAGAGGTGCTATCTGCAGATGCTTTCTCTGCATTTGAGGACGCCGGTTTGAATGACAGCAAGGTATGTTTGAGAAGTTGTGGACATATTTGGAATAAAAAAGTAATGCTGCTAAAATGCACCTTGGCTCTTGTACTTGCCACTCAAGTTGGGTTTATACACGTGTGAAGCAAGATGGAAAAATTGTCCATAAAATCTTAAATCTATTGAATTTTTGCCAATTTAGTCATAAATATTTCAATTTTGTCAATTGAATCATAAACGTTTACACTTTTTACAAATTAAGTCCATATGATATTGGAAATCTAACGTGGACACCAATCATGTCATATAAAATAACTAGTATAGAAGTGAACAATATTTAATAATATTTTTATTTTTTATTTTTATTAATTTAATTATTTGTTTTTTTTTTTCTCTCTCTAGCAACCATCACTAGACCTCATCAATGGTCGATGGAGGTTGCCAGCTTGAGGCAAGAGCGAAGATTGCCCTCACGGCTTGGTGAGGCCGCCCTTGCCAGCCTCAAGCAAGGGGTGCCCTTACTAGGCAAGGGTGGCCTTAGCCTTGGCACCTGAGGCTAGCAAACTCTATTGGCCATCAATGAGGTCTAATAATGGTTGACAAAGTTGAAAAAGGAAAAAACAGAATAAAAAAATTTTTAAAAAAGGAAAAAAGATTAATAAAAATAAAAAAATTCTAAAAAATATTACTATTTGTTCACGTCAATGCTAGCCATCCTATGTGCTATAGCTACATCTATATTAACAATTTCCTACCAAAATTAGTTAAATAGACTCAATTAGAAAAAAAGTAAAAAGGTTTAGAATTCAATTAGAAAAATTGAAAAGTTTAGAACTAATAGGTACAAGTGCAATAGGTTTAGGACTTTTTGGACAATTTTTCTAAACAATGAAGGTAATGAGGGCTAATACCTTGAAAAATCCTATATTTATACATATTTGACAAATTTACTCCAAACTAATTTTTTTATCACTAAAAACCTCAAATTGACACAATTATAATAAATTTACCTCAAATTAATTTTTTTACCACAAAAACTTATATATTTGTGATAAATTTACCCTTTATTAGTTTCTATTAAATTGAATTATTAACATGAAATATCACAAATTAGTTCACCTATGACAAGTAGAGGGTAAAACTTCAAATTAGTATATCTATCAATTGTCACATGTCATCCAATTCAAAAATTTGACGGTGAAATTTTACAGAAATTAACAGAGGGTAAATTTGTCACAAGTATATAAGTTTGAGATTTTTAATGGTCAAAAAATTAATTTTGAGTAAATTTATTATGGATGTACCAGTTTGGGATTTTTCATAGTATTAACCATAGTAATAAACATGCGACGTTGCTTTTTCTTCCCCAAATGGACTAGCGGTGAGTAATCCTGGAATATCCAAGCAAAGAGTGGAAGCCTAGTCAAACCTGATGGTCTACATACTCTGTATGCTTAGCCACTTATGTCCATGGCTCTCTATCAACTGTACACATTAGGAAGAGCCCATACCTATTACATTGCGTAGTTGAACTCTTTGGACTAGTGTAGCACAATTGTTGGGATTTAGTGCGCAATCATGAGTTAATAGAGAATAAAAATAAGGAAGAGAATTTGAGACACAAAAATTTATCCAAGTTCACCTTTAAACTAAGATTATATCCATTAAAGGATTTCACTATAATTAGCACATCATATATCTCTATTACAATCCTCAATTATAAGAGAATGAGATTATATACTCCTAGTAACTATTCATGGGCACAAACCTAAACTACCAACAAAATATAAAATTAAACTATAAAGCCCTTTAGTGATAGGAAGTATGAACCACACCCCAACATCAATGATGTTTGATTCTTCTCCTTCAGCCCCAATGCATGGCTTATTTCCTTTCAGCTCTAATGGCAAGCCAATGTGATCCCTTTTTTATGCATTAGCATGGTCTAGTCACTCTAGAAGTTTAGCAAAATTGATTGTTTTCCATGAGATCAAAGGAGGAAGTAAGCAATTGACTAGGAAGCTCATTAGATGCTTTATAGATGATGAAACCCGAGTCTTATGGAAAGGTCCCTTGGATCATTGATAGCACATCATTGTAAGGGGTAAAAAAACACCTAAAGTGCCAAAACTTGACACGGGGGGACACTTCAGTATCAAAAGTTACTAAAGTAACACTTAAGTGTCAAAATCTGAATAAAATGGATCAGTTAAGTACGAATGGTGAAAAAATTATGCCAAAATACTAATGAGATGATTTTCAGGCGAGGTACGTGCAAAACGTCGTTTTGCATAATGATGTGACTAGACAAGTGCAAAAATGATATTGTTTTGCTAACGTGGCTATATAATCAATATAAATATTAATTAAATTAAATTTAAAACTAAATATATTTATATATTTATATTCAAAAAAAAAAAAGATGATGAGGGCTTGCAAGCCCTCACCACTAGTCAACTAGGAACGCCGGCCCTTAGCTAGGGCCCAATGACCCCAACGGACCTTTCCCCCACCATCGAGCCTTTCCCAGTGATGGTGGGAAGGCGGCGGCCCCGGGGCGGCAAGGGCCTAGTGTTCGCCTTCTAACGCCTCCTCCTCCTCCTCCTCCTTCGCTTTTTTTTTTTTTTTTTAAATATAAATATAAATATTTTAATTTAATTAACATGATATTAACATTCAAAAAAAAAAAAAAAAAACGTTGTTTTTGTTCTTTGTCACTAAATCAGCTCTCCGGCATGCCACATAAGCAAATTATTTTATTAAAAAATTACCATGTAGGATTTCTGACCACTTTCGCTGGACTTGACACTCAAGTATCCCATTTAAAAAAAAAATGATACTTAAGTGTTACCTTCGTAACTTTTGGTACTTAAGGGCATGTTTGACAACCGGCCAAATAGTGTTTGATTTAGTTCTTTTGTTCTCAAGAGTAAATTTAGAATAAAAATCCGTTTGATAAATTTTTGTTCTCGGGAATAGATTTGGAGTAGACTTGAGAAGTAAAAAAAAAAAAAAAGTTAATTCTTTTTTTTTTTTTTTGGTAAAAGTAGGAAAAAAAGTTAATTCTTTATTCTTAGGAACAATTCCAAAATCAAGCCAATCGAAATTTTTTTCTTTTATTTTCTCTTCTTCTTTCCTTCTTGTTTTGATTCCTTTTCTCTTCTTCTTCCATCGGCGACTTGTGGCAGTGGAAGAAGAAGAGAAAAGGAAGAAAAAACAAGAAGGAAAGAAGAAGAAAAAGAAAAGAAAAAATTTTGGTCGTCGGCAATTGGGCGAGCTCGACCTCGCCAAATCTAGGCGAGGTTGAGCCTTGCCTCACCTAGCCGGGGCTTGGCCAAGCCTCACCCGGCTACCGACTACACTCCGGTGAGTTTGCCGGTCATCCCAAGGCCGACGACTAGCTGAGGAAGAAGATAAAAGAAAATAAAATAAAAAATTAGAAGAAAATGATTTAGATTAGAAATTTTGAGAATGGTGCCAAATGCAATTCTATCCCGGAAATAAAAATTTTGGATAGTTACCAAACGTTTTCAAATGTTTAGAATTTGTTAGTGGAAACAAAATCAAAAAGAATTATTTCCAATTAGAAATTGTTTTTAGGAATAGAATGATTACCAATCGGACTCTATGGCTGCGCATGACAAAATTTCTGAAACAGAAATTGATTTCGGCGAAATCAATTTCTTAATTTCTATTCCCTGGACAAGTTTCGAGTAAAGAAACCCATTTGATAGCGACTCAAAATTTATTTCTGAAACAGAAATCCGTTTGATAACATAACAAAATTTCTATTTCTAGGAATAGAAATTGATTAGATAACAACATAAGAAATCCTCAAATACAAAATAATAGTCGAAATAATACTAAAACAACATGGGAAATCCTCAAATACAAAAAATATTCGAAATAATACTAATACATTACAAAAGTTGAAAATATAATTTCATGGAATTTCTAGCATATTATTATCCCTTGCCATTTTATTAGCAATTGTTTTCCTAAGCGTATTTATTTGGTTTCCCTCCTCGGTCAATGTATCGTTTGCAAGCCCATCCTACGTAGGTTCAAACAAGTCTTGTGGAAGCATGAATATGGGTGCCATCAATGGCGCCTATACAGCCTTGTCATTTTATCAAAAACTAGTATTATACAAGATTATCAACAAAATAAAATTAATGGTGTAAAGGAATATATGAGAATTCTACCTTAAAGTAATGTTTATGGTTAGGAACCAATCGGGGGGGAATGTCAGTTTATTTTGATTCTCGGGTGAATCAGTCCGGTTGTTCATCCCTAATTTCTTTATTGTTGCTTAATGAACCTTTAATGGCCCTTGCATAGCAAAGAGAGATTCTCTTGAATCTCTTGCCTCCGAATTAAAATTCAAGATTGTGTAACAATCTAATTATTTTGATTTTGCAAGAATTTTGAATCCGTAAAAAAATAAGGTTAAATTTCTAGGCACGTTTTTTATTAATCTATTACGTAAGAACTTTTTCTTCAACTAGCCATGCGCGTGCCTTTTCTAGGAGGAAAGAGCCCCATTGTTTTTAAGTAAGCATTTAAGAACTTTGGTCGTTTTTGAAAATTGGGGACCCATTCAATTGCCTTTCATCCTAAAGAGGAAGTTATAAAAAAAAAAAAAATGCAAACAAAAATGCAAACAAAAAGAAGAGCAAAATAAGAAAAAGAAAATTAGCAATAATTTGTGAAATTGTGGTTATGAGTGAATTAAGTTAGCAAGAAAGCGCAAGATTCTTTTATATGGTTTGATTTCAGTTTCTGATTTATATTTCAGAAACTGAAAAGTTAAAAATTTCAGCTTCTGATTTCTTCAATTTCTCTATTTCTAGAATAGAAATCTATTTCAGAAATAGAGAAATCAAATTGCGTTACCAAACGGATTTCTGTTCCAAATCTGTTCCGGGAAACAGAAAAACAGAGAAATCGAGAAATAGAAATTTTGTCATGCGCGCCCTATGTATCCCTCCGTGCCAAGTTTTGACACTCCCAATGTCCAGCTCCCCATAGTAAAGCCATGGCTTAACGTACGTAAAAATCTTCTGGGCGACATTAGAATCTCTTTTTTCTATATTCAATCTTCTTAGCCAACCTTACCTCCAACATCATGCGAGGTCATCAACAAGTTTTCTGAAAACATTGCACACGGGCAGTCTTCTTGTCCTGTCCCCTACTATTCAGTTATGAAGCTCCTTTTAGATATGTTAATTGTTGGTTTTTATCATGATCTCTGGAGCGTGGTCGACAGGCTCTCAAAGAAACAGGCCGAAGGTTTCGAGAGACTATTCTTGCTCTTGGAGGTGGAAAACATCCACTTCAGGTTCGGAAGTTGTAATTTTACATGACATACTCATTATTTACACAATCTAGTTAGTTTTACTGAACGTTCTCACTGTGCCAATTTTGCTCTACCCAGGTTTTCATTGAATTTCGAGGACGTGAGCCTTCGCTTGACGCATTACTCAGGCATAACGGCCTTTTGCCAGTTGCAGCATAATGCTGTCCTAATGGCTATTTCTGTTGATATGGTCCGAAAGGAAGGTTGGGGTCCCGGACAATATTCATGTATATAGTTTACGTATGGTTCATGCCAACCATAGCAATACCATAGCAGAAAAGAAATTTCCAAATAAGTGTAGAGAAACTCTTGTTTAGCCTTTTCTCTCCTTTAATGTGCATGTCACTATAGTAAGGAATACATGTGGATCAAGGGTAGACTAGACAGTTTCTAATTATAAAGACTTCGAAATTTCTTAACCTTATTTTCACTACTTGCAAGTCTTTGAATTCTAAAACCTAAAATGGCCATCTATCGGTATCTCAATGTTCTTTTTGCGTTTATAATTATGACTGAACCTTGAGCACGATTAGCTTTCTACTTGGGAGTGTACCACGAATACGATCAGCTTGTACATGAGAGTAGTCGGACCCATCGACTCGATTTTTGTGCCTTGAAACAATCGCAACCTAACATTTGAGAATGAGGTTTGATATATAGAAAGTGTCGAGATCTTGGATTTCCACGAATTGGGCTAAATGTACAATCAAGATGAAAAGCCGCAATGTCTTCGCTTCTCAAGGCAGAGGAAAACTTCAGATCAGATTTTTATGATCTCATCACTTGATTTATGAAAATCACAATTTTATCTAGACTCTACAAACTAAATGGCTATTATTAAACTCGCAATGTCTAGTTATTCGACATTTCAATTTGGATAAATTTGGATGTTGTATGTACCCTTTCACTCGCAATTGTATCAAGGTTTATTTTGTGGTGAAAATTTGTACGTCTTAGTTTAAAAGTAGGTGTTTAAAAGGGGCTCAAATCAACCACTATCAGAGCAGTAACAAATGGCTAGTGTCTGCCAAATGACATATAATTATTGGATTTTTCATCATGCGCTTGCGAATTTTGCCACCCTCAATTAAATATTTAGGAAAACAAGTTCCTCATTTTTAGAAATTTAAGCGTAAGCTCATGTTACTTAAAAATAGTTTGCATTTACTCATTCACCAATTGATACCAAAAAGTAGGCAACGGGAAAATGCTTTTCTCACATCTAATATTTCGCAAGACAAACAGACAGAGTATCTCTAGCGCCATTGCTTGACTAACGTGATTTATTGAACTTGAAAGCAATGCAGGACAACCCTAAGATAAAGATCTTTTCGTGAGAATTGGATGTGTACGTTCCGCATCCATCCGAGCTATTGAAATTGGTAAATCCGTCATACATATATGTGTGTGTGTGTGTCATTTTGAAATGACAAGTCTATTCTGACCAAAATAATAATAATAATAATGACAAGTCTATAATTTTATTTTCTTTTGGTAGATGAAATTGGGTATTTGGGATCAATTGAAATTCTTAAGAGCGGCATGTGTTCTCGTCGACTAGGGGTGCAAAATATGCCCGGACAGACTAAAAACCCAAATCTAACCTAAATTTTCGAGCCCAAGTTCAACTGGGCCATTCTTTGGGCAGGTATTTGTGCCGGCCTGAGTTTTTTCTTAGATCGCCCCGATGTATATTAAAATAGAAAATGCATCTAAATTTTGAAAAGATAAGATCAAAATATAAAGGTAAGTCATTTGTTATTTGCGTAACCTGCAGAATCATAAAAATATGAAATTGACCTTCAAACTTCATCTGGGCGAGGTAGCCCAAATTGGGCTGGGAAAGGCCCGAATATGGGCTAGACAGGTCCATTCGAACCCTATCCATTGCGCTCAAGCCGCCAGACCAGGTTGAACAAGCACTGGGCCGGCTCTGGGCTCGTATTGGCCCAACACCAATGAGTGTGGGCCAGGGACTGTGCAAGCTGGCCTAGAACCCCAACCGGGCAATGGCACGGGTCGAATAGATCGACCCAATTTTTGTGCCCTGGAACGCATGCGACCCAACATTTGAACATGAAAAGCCGCAATCCTTCGCAAGACATAGGAAAGCCTACGATCTCATGACTTGATTTATGAAAATCACAATTTTGTCCGGACTCTACGAACTGATGAATGACTAATATTAAAAGTTGCAATGTCTAGTGAACCGGCAAATCCAATTTGGATAAATTGGACGTTGAAATGTATCCTCCACTCGAAATTGTTACAAAGGTTCGTTTTTGGGTGAAAATTTGGTCAAGCCTGGCTAAAAGGTAGGTGTTTAAAAGGGGCTCAAATCAATCGTTGTTAGGGTAGGTATCAATGGCTAGTATCCGCCGAATGACATAATTATTGGATATTTTATTGGGAACATGTGCATCTTGCCACACTCATTTAAATATTTAGGAAAACAAGCTCGTTTATAGAAATCTGCATTGGCTTGTGTTATTAAAAAATAGTTTGCATTTGCTCATTCCCCCAGTCGATACCAAATAGAAGACAGTGGAAAAAATGCCTTTCTCATAGTTGATTTTTCGCTGGACAAATAGATCGAGTTCCTCTTGCACCATTGCTTGATTAATGTGATTTGTCAAACTAGAAAGAATTGCAGGATAGCCCTAAGATGAAAGATCTTCTTCATGTGATTTACTATTGAAATTGATAAATCCATCATTTTTATCATTTTGAAATGACAATTCTATAAATTTATTTCTTCAAGTAGATGAAATTGGGTATTTGAGATCAATTGAAATTCTTGAGGGCAAAATGTGTTCTCATTCACTGGGGGTGCAAAAAATGCCTAGGCAGTCTCAAAATTAAAATCAAACCTAAATTTTTGAGTTTTGAGTACAACTGGGCTAATCTTTGGGCAAGTAGTCAAGCCGATCCAAGTTTCGCCTAGATCGCCCCAATGTATTTCAAAAATAGACAATGCAAACTTTGAAAATATAAGACTGGAATATAAAGATAATTAATTTGTTATCTATATAACCTCTAAAGTAAATGTGTGTGCGTGTGTGTATGTATATGAAATTAACCTTGAAACTTCATATGGGTGATTAAAAGTTATGCCAGGTTAAAACGAGACGCGACAATTTTGTTTGCTCTGATGAAATTTGTGAATCTTGAATAATTTTATGTTAGCTACTTGATAATTGCATATGCGAGATTTAAAATTGAAAAAATAATAATATTCTGGAAACAAAATTATTAAAAATTTGAGCTAAAAGCCCAACCCTCCCGGACCAAATCTAGTTTTTAGTCCGAGCCTTTTGCTTTCTTCGGCTGGGCCTATACACTGAGCCTAGAAAACTCAAGACTCGACTGTTTGAGCTGGGCCGAAAAGTCATTTTGGCACGGCCTGTCCAACGTGTATGTACCCTTACCACTTCCATCATTCAAGAATTCATTAAAATAAAAGACGCCCTTCCTTGAATTTAAAATCTGAGTGTTGCTTTTTCAGAAAAATGGCTTTTTCACTGCGTTGTCTTGAATATCATAACTTTTTTTTTCATAATCACTTGATTATCACATTAGTTAAAAATCATTCACTTGAAAATTATTGAGTATTTATCTTGCGGGAAAATCAGACGTGACACTAATTTATTATAAATTGACAGACGTGGCCTGCCGAATAAATCCTATCAGAAAAGGCCATAAGATAGGACATTGTTGGCCCTTTGTTCTTGCCCCAAACTGACAAACTGGTGCTAATTTAGGACCAAAAAGCAAACCCTAACCCTAATCCTAACCCATCGAAATTACTAGTTAAATTGTAGGTAATTTTCTGTGGGAGAGTGAGCAAGAGCTTCAGAAGAGGCTAAGTCGAGGTCATTAGAGTCCATCTAAGATTCCAAATCGAGATAAGAGCCTCGGAAGAAGCTGTAGCTCGCTAGAAATTTGGGGCTGCAAAGCAAGAGTGATTGGAGCCAAGATGACCATTTCGTTCCAGGACAAGAGAGCCCGATGGAAGTCCAAGCAGCTAAAAGGCGACTTTGCCATTTTTCCCGCCAACTACAACACCCACTTTGCGGTGAACTAATAGCACACAGTCGATGTAGGACCTTGCACTTGGAGACGAAGCCGTCTAAGAGATCGGAGCATTACCCGCAAGTCAGCTCCATTCGAGCCCCTACGAAGCTAGAAAAGCCACCTTCCACGAAGTAGAACTTCAGGAGATTGTAGAGAGACGATAGGATGATCGAGAGAACTAGTAGTTAGCGTCGCACTGGAATTTTAGCGAGAGTATTGAGAAGAGGCTTATACCTGTAGAAACTATCATCACAAGTCTCCTGCAAGACCATGCAGTTCATGATTCAGAGCATGCTGAGAGTTCGTGCAAACTTTGAAAATATATGGTACTTTTGTTGAAAATTCATTAGGATTTCACTTTTTAGAGAATTAAGTTAAACAGATGCCTGTGTTGAAAAATTGTGACTTTAATTCGTTAAAACTACAATCAACATGATTCTCGAAGAGATGGTAAGTTTAGGTTTGGATCTATATGATTTACCACCCTATTGGATTAATTTTTTTTTAATACCCTCAAGTTTATATAGTTGTGCTTAATAATTATTATACCTTTCGATTCAGTTGTCGAATGTGGACAAACTGAACAATTTTGGCTCCAAAATCTTCCTCCTATATGAACTTTTCTCTATTTTCTCCGAATTGTAACGTAGAAGTTTAGCTTTTTCTAATGGAAGCTTCAAGTTTTGGTCAACAATTGAAGTGTGTTGTCTATAAGCACGGTGGATCTCCTCATGTAAAGCAATATTAGACAATGCTGCATAACAGAGATAAAGTTTGGAAAATCAGGTGATCATCCGGTCCATCTTCTGAAGTTGCATTCCATGCCCCTACACAAAATTACAAAATTCAAAGATCGAATGGGCTCTTGGATAAAGGGTGCCTAAAAAATAAAAATAAAAGAATGACACAAGAAAATGCAAGGTATTGTATATTCCCTTAGATAACATTGCTTGTGCAGACAAATCAAAAGTTGTAAGAGGAAATCCTTCAATATCCTTCTTATTAATAATTAATTTTTCGAATTTCTTTGTAGCATCCAATAGATTCTTATTGAACTTTTTCGTACAGTTGTTCAATTTTATTTTAGAAACCATTTCCTCTTTTTCACTTTTTTTTTTTTAAATGACTATGATTTGATTGTATATAATTTTTTGTATAACGTCAATTGACTCAATTTTTACCTTTACGAAAAGCTTATTGGCTAAACTTTGAAGAAATTATGGTACCTAGTTAAAAAAATTGTTGGGAGTTCGCTTTTTGGATAATTAGGTCAAGCGAATGGTCATGGTGAAAAGTCATGATATTTTTTCGTTAGAATTACGATCAACACGATTCTTGAGATGGTAGTCTGCTTATGTTAGAGTTTACATGAATGCACCACTTTATTGGATTAAAATTCATATTAAAGCTCTCAAGGTCATATGTTCATGGTTGACAATCTTTTATTTGGTTGTTGAATTTGGACAAATTGAACAACATTGAGCTCCAAAACTTCCTCCTATATTAACTTTTCTTTGTTTTGACCCAAAAAAAAAAAAAAAAAAATTTCCACCCCAAATTATAACCTAATCTAGGTTTCAAGATTTGGTCAAAAATTAAGTGTTGTCTATACCTGTATTATTTGTTTTATTTTTGGTCGGAGATGTATATTATCTTAGACATTGTTGTTCGTGCAGCCAAATCAAGAGTTGTAGGAGACAATCCTTCAATTTATTCGCGGCATCCAAGACCTTCTTATAGGACTTTTGGTACACTTGGCCAACTTGATTTTAATAAACTAATTTTCTTTTTTTAGAAGATTTGTGACAAAAAAAAAATGACCAAGATTTGATGACACATCAATTTTCTGTCGAACATCAATTGACTCGATTTTTTTATGTACAGAAAACTTGGGGTGCGAATAATAACCGTTTTTGCCAAAAATTGAGTTTTTGAGTGAATATACATATTTAATAATGAAACAAAATGTATATTTTTAGAATATAAATTTGTTTGATAATGACATAAATTTTCTCCCTCCCGAGTGACGATGGATGATGGGGGTCAATGGTTGGCGATTGACAATGATTGGCAGTGGGTGGTGGATAGTGAACAACAACGGCGGCTGGCGATTGGCGGTGGGCGATGACAAATGGGTGACCAACTAATAGAGAGGATGAGCAATGAGAAGAGTTTTTATTTTACATTTCAAGTATAGAAATAGAAAAGTAGAAAATGTTTACTTTTTCTTTTTGTTCCAAGCCTAGTTTTAAACTAAAAATTTATTCTAGAAATAGAAAATGAAATTGCATTACCAAATAGATTTATGTTCCAAACTTGTTTTTGGAACAAAAAATATTTCTAAAATAGAAATAGAATAATTATTATGCGTGCCCTTATTAGCCGAACTTTATATGTACAGAAAGCTTATTAGCCTAACTTTATAGCTATGGGAAGCTTCTTACCCAATCTTTGAGAAAAATATGTACCTTTGTTGAAAAATAGTTGGGAGTTCCATTTTTTGATAATGAGGCTAAATGGATGGTCATGGTGAAAAGTTATGATATTTTCTTTGTTAAAACTACAATCAACACAATTTTTAAGGTGATGACTTTTGGATTAAAATCATTTTAAGGTCATAGTCATTAACAATTGTTATACCATTTGATTTTGTCGTCAGATTTAGACATATTGAGCTAATCTCCAAATCTTCCTCCTATCTTAGCTTTTCTCTATTTTTCTCCAAATTATAACCTAGAAGCTTAACCTTTTCTATTTAAATCTTAGCTTCAAGATTTGGTCAATAATTAAAGTGTTGTCTATATCTGAATTAGATGCCCAACTAACATAAGCATGACAGATCTTCTCACGTAAAGCTCTATATTTAGCATGTTGCAAGACAGATAAAACTTGTAGCATTTTCTATGGATGAGCTTCAGGCAAATGCAGTTGCTTCATTTTCTAGCGTTTCAGTTTCATGCACATTGCAAATGACACAAAATGGTAAAAGGTGAAAGATCAATAGTCTCTTGGATAAAAAAAAAGTGTTGAAAAAAATATATAAACGATTAACACAAAAATAAAACATAATGTGTATTACCTTAGACAACTTGTTTGTGCAGCCAAACTTGAAGCTGTAGGAGTTCCTTCAATATCCTTAGTAACTAATTTTTCAAATTTATTTGTGGTTTTCAAGACCTTATCATATGACTTCTGTTGCATTTATCCAATTTTATTTCAAAAGAGTAAGTTCCCTTTTAAATAGATTATAACAAAAATGACCAAAATTTGATTATAATAATTTTTTCGTCCAACATCCTATTAACTTAATAAGCTTACCAATCGAACTTTAGAAAAATATGGTACCTTTGGTTGAAAATTTGTTGAAAAAAACTAAGTTCCATTTTTAAAAAGATTTTTGACAAAAATGAATCATATTTGAATGTACGTAATTTTTTATCCAACGTCCGATTGAGTCGATTTTCATATCTATAAGAACCTTATTAGCCAAACTTTTTTAAAAAATATGATCATTTTGATGGAAACCAAGTGTTGTAAGTATCTCAAGTAAAGGAAGCATGGTAGATCTCCTCGCATAATACTCTCTTTTTGCAAATGTTGCATGACAAAAATAAAGCTTGAATAGACAAGGCAATGACTTTTAAGCATGCTTCGGACACGACCAAGAATAGAAGACTACAACGAAGCTGGGATCTACATCCTTCTATTTTTGATTGATTAGGTTTCCTATTTTTGTTGTTATCTTTTCCCTCTGTTGGCTTCTTTTTACCTTTTGATTTTTCTTGGGAGCCATGGCACCCTTGCACTCACTTTGACTTGATTGTCTTTTTGAGCGTCTGTCCTATGTAGGTGCCAGGCCTCCTTCCCTGTATTTATTCGGCAAAATCTATACATTTCTTCCTTTTACCAAAAAAAAAAAAAATAATAATAAAAAATAAAGCTTAAAGCATAGAGGAGATCACTAAAGTCCATCCAAAATTGCATTTTCATGCCCATTGAACATGACAAAAAGTAATGAAAGTGAAAGACCAAATAGGCTCTTTGATAAAGAGTGCTAAAAAAAAAAAAAAGAATGACATAACCAAATAGAACATATCGTGTATTTACCTTAACACCGTTGTTTGTGCAACCAAACCAAGAGTTGGAGGATGCAATGATTTAATATCCTAATTAAGTGATTGAGTTTTTGAATTACTTTGTGATTCATTTTTATGGGATTTTTGTTGCACTTATCCAATTTAGTTCAAAAACTAAGTTTCATTTTTAAAAATATTTTTAACAAAAATGAATCATATTTGAATGTACGTAATTTTTCCATCCAACGTCCGATTGACTCGATTTTCATATCTACAAAAACCTTATTAGCCAAACTTTTTTTAAAAAAATATGATCATTTTGATGGAAACCAAGTGTTGTAAGTATCTCAAGTAAAGGAAGCATGGTAGATCTCCTTGCATAATACACCCTTTTGCAAATGTTGCATGACAAAAATAAAGCTTGAATAGACAAGGCAATGACTTTTAAGCATGTTTCGGACATGCCAAAGAATAGAAGACTACAACGAAGCTAGGATCTACATTATTCTATTTTTGATTGATTAGGTTCCCCTGTTTTTGTTGTGGTCTTTTCCCTCTGTTGGCTTCTTTTTACCTTTTGGTTTTCCTTGGGAACCACGGCACCCTTACACTCTCTTTGACTTGATTGTCTTTTTGAGTGTCTGTCCCATGTAGGTGTCGGGCCTCCTTCCTTGTATTTATTCGGCAAAATCTTTACATTTCTTACTTTTACCAAAAATAAATAAATAAATAAATAAAGCTTGAAGCATAGTGGTGATCCATCTTCTAGAGTTGCATTTTCATGCTCATTGAACATGACAAAAAATAATGAAAGTACTCTTGGATAAAGAGTGCTGAAAAAAATATAAAAGAATGACATAACCAAATAGAACCTACTTAACACCGTTGTTTGTGCAACCAAACCAAGAGTTGGAGGATGCAATGATTTAATATCCTAATTAAGTGATCAAGTTTTTGAATTTCTTTGCGATTCATTTTTATGGGACTTTTGTTGCACTTATCCAGTTTAGTTCAAAAAACTAAGTTCCATTTTTAAAAAGATTTTTGACAAAAATGAATCATATTTGAATGTATGTAATTTTTCCATCCAACGTCCGATTGACTCGATTTTCAAATCTACAGAAACCTTATTAGCCAAACTTTCTTAAAAAAGATGATCCTTTTGATGGAAACCAATTGTTGTAAGTATCTCAAGTAAAGGAGGCATGGTAGATCTGCTCACATAATACTCTCTTTGGCAAATGTTGCATGGCAAAAATAAAGCTTGAATAGACAAGGCAATGACTTTTAAGCATGTTTAGGACACGCCCAAGAATAGAAGACTACAACGAAGCTGGGATCTACATCCTTCTATTTTTGATTGATTAGGTTCCCCTGTTTTTGTTGTGGTCTTTTCCCTCTGTTGGCTTCTTTTTACCTTTTGGTTTTCCTTGGGAACCACAGCACCCTTACACTCTCTTTGACTTGATTGTCTTTTTGAGTGTCTGCCCCATGTAGATGCCGGGCCTCCTTCCTTGTATTTATTCAGCAAAATCTATACATTTCTTACTTTTACACAAAAAAAAAAATAATAAAAATAAAGCTTGAAGCATAGAGGTGATCACTAAGGTCCATCTTACTGAGTTGCATTTTCATGCCCATTGAACATGAGAAAAAATAATGAAAGTGAAAGACCAAATAGGCTCTTGGATAAAGAGTGCTGAAAAAAATATGAAAGAAAGACATAACCAAATAGAACCTATCGTATATTTACCTTAACACCGTTGTTTGTGCAACCAAGCCAAGAGCTGCAGGATGCAATCTTTTAATATCCTACTTCAGTGATTAAGTTTTTGAATTTCTTTGTGATTCATTTTTATGGGACTTTTGTTGCACTTATCCAATTTAGTTCAAAAAACTAAGTTCCATTTTTAAAAAGATTTTTGACAAAAATGAATCATCTTTGAATGTACGTAATTTTTCCATCCAACATCCGATTGACTTGATTTTCATATCTACAAAAACAATATGATCCTTTTGATGGAAACCAAGTGTTGTAAGTATCTGAAGTAAAAGGAAGCATGGTAGATCTCCTCGCATAAAACTCTCTTTCGTAAATGTTGCATGACAAAAATAAAGCTTGAAGCATTGAGGTGATCACTAAGGTCCATCTTCTGGAGTTGCATTTTCATGCCCGTTGAACATGACAAAAAATAATGAAAGTGAAAGACCAAATAGGCTTTTGGATAAAGAGTGCTGAAAAAAATATAAAAGAATGACATAATCAAATAGAACCTGTCGTGTATTTACCTTAACACTGTTGTTTGTGCAACCAAGCCAAGAGCTGGAGGATGCAATCCTTTAATATCCTTCTTAAGTGATTAAGTTTTTGAATTTCTTTGTGATTCATTTTATGGGACTTTTGTTGCACTTATCCAATTTAGTTCAAAAAACTAAGTTCCATTTTTAAAAAGATTTTTGACAAAAATGAATCATATTTGAATGTACGTAATTTTTCCATCCAACGTCCGATTGACTTGATTTTCATATCTACAAAAACCTTATTAGCCAAACTTTTTTAAAATATATGATCCTTTTGATGAAAACCAAGTGTTGTAAGTATCTCAAGTAAAGGAAGCATGGTAGATCTCCTCGCATAAAACACTCTTTTGTAAATGTTGCATGACAAAAATAATGCTTGAAGCATAGAGGTGATCACTAAGGTGCATCTTCTGGAGTTGCATTTTCATGCCCATTGAACATGACAAAAAATATTGAAAGTGAAATACCAAATAGGCTCTTGGATAAAGAGTGCTGAAAAAAATATAAAAGAATGACATAACCAAGTAGAACCTATCGTGTATTTACCTTAACACCATTGTTTGTGCAACCAAGCCAACTTGAAATTTTGTTTTTCAGAGATCAAGACTAGAGGTGAAAGAGCTTATTAATGATAAGAAACCTACTGCACTATTCATAGAGTTGTCCGAGGATAGAAAAACTGTACTTAACAATCCCCATTCTGAATTTTCCGTGGTGGTTGAGGAGGGCAAAAAATATGACGCCCACATCATAATGGGAGACATGTCCCAGAAGGTACTCTCTAATAAAATGATCATCAACAGTAAATTGTGCAGACATTTTCTTCATGCCTGTCTTGTTATTGTTTCCTATTCTGATATCTTTCTTATTTTTTTCTTATCTTCAGGACATAATGAAGAATATATACATCCACATGACAGAAGATGAGAAGTCCCTCAAAGGATGCAATCCTTTAATATCCTTCTTAATATCCTTCATTTTTATGGGACTTTTGTATCACTTATCCAATTTAGTTCAAAAAACTAAGTTCCATTTCTAAAAAGATTTTTGACAAAAATGAATCATATTTGAATGTATGTAATTTTTCCATCCAATGTCCGATTGACTCGATTTTCATGTCTACATAAACCTTATTAACCAAACTTTTTAAAAAAATATGATCCTTTTGATGGAAACCAAGTGTTGTAAGTATCTCAAGTAAAGGAAGCATGGTAGATCTCCTCACATAAAAATCTCTTTAGCAAATGTTGCATGATAAAGATAAAGCTTAAAGCATGGAGTTGATCACTAAGGTCCATCTTCTCCAAATAGGCTCTTGGATAAAGAGTGTTGAAAAAAATAGAAAAGAATGACATAACCAAATAGAACCTATCTTGTATTTACCTTAACACCATTGTTTGTGCAACCAAGCCAAGAGGTGCGAGGATGCAATCCTTTAATATCCTTCTTAAGTGATTAAGTTATTGAACTTCTTTGTGATTCATTTTTATGAGACTTTTGTTGCACTTATCCAATTTAGTTTTAAAAGGGATAAGTGCTGCGAAGTCTAAAATTTGTCACAAAAATGCAAATGAGTCATAAAACTTGCAAAAAGTGCAATTAAGTCCTAAAACTTGTCAAATTGTTTCAATCGAGTCCTAAAGTTAACATCATTAGCATTTTCCATTAAAAATGCTGACATGGCATTTTAAATAATTTTTATTTTCCACATGGTTTTTTAATTATTTTTATTCAATTTTTTAAAAAATAAGATTTAAAAACTAAAAAGAAAAGTTAATTTTTTTAAATTGTAAAAAAAAAAAAAAGATAAAGCAGCTCCTCCCATGCTGCCGTCGCTACCGCCGATCGTCGAAGGGGCGGCGACGGTTGCCGGCTCCTCCGGCAATCGGTGGCGGTGGCGGCGGGGAGGAGTTGCTAATTTTTATTTTATTTTATTTTTAAACAATTTTTAAAAAAAAATTAACTTTTTTTTTAGTTTTTAAATCTATTTTTTTTAAAAGTGAATATAAAATAATTGAAAAGCCATTTGAAAAAAAAAGAAAAATTATTTAAAAGGCAGCGTCAGCATTTTCCGTTAAAAAGGCTAACAATGTTAACTTTAGGACTCGATTGAAACAATTTGACAAGTTTTAGGACTTAATTACACTTTTTGCAAGTTTTAGGATTCAATTGCATTTTCGTGACAAGTTTTAGGATTTCTACAGCACTTATCCCTTTTAAAAACTAAGTTCCATTTTTAAAAAGATTTTTGACAAAAATGAAACTTATTTGAATGTACGTAATTTTTCCATCCAACATCCAATTGACTCGATTTTCATAAAATAGATGGCATTTGAAAGGTCTAGGTATGATTTACAACTTCCTAGAAAGGCCCAAGTCCAATTGAGGCCAATTTGATGCTTTAAAGTTAAGGTTTGTGAAAATGTGCATGTCAGCCATTAAAAACCAAAATATAACATGCATTATTAAGTCATAAAATCATTCATGTGATGCACAAATGGCATGACAATCACATACGACTTGGAGTTGGATGAGACAAATGATTAGAGCAATCATCTAACCCTAAGTCGGCATGTGAAAATATCATACGATTCAACGTCAATACAAGATGCTATAAGATCTAAAATGCCATATTGGACAATTTCTAAGTGCAACAAGCTTAATTGTGACATAATTTTCACATATGAAACGGCACTCAATCATGACTAGCCACATATGCACATGAAACTTATAATGCGTAGTTCAAAAGTCAAGAAGGCATTAACATGAGATTTTGTCTCTAAGAGACCCAAACAAGCATGAGAAAGCATGCACATGCAAGACCTTAATCCTATATCAAGATCTGAAAAAATGTCTGATTTCAATCACTTAAGAACGTGCACAAATCCAACCAAAAACTTGACACATATGATGAATGATGACAAACATTATCTTTTGAGAACTTCAAATTTGATTGCAATCATATGAATGATGACAAAAATGGCAAAACAAATACACATTACTAACCATCCAAATTGCAGCAGAACATATATGCATTTGCATATGCATTTGACATACCAAATAGCAATGAAATCATGCAAATCATACACGATAGAAAGCACATAGCATGTATTTCATTCTTTATAAAGATCCTAAGGTGAAATAAGCTCATCTACAAGCTCAATTTTATCTAAATATGTCCCAGATTAGTGTAAGACAGACTGACATACACTCAGATTTAAGGGGTTTTGACCCACAAAAACTTGTCCAAAACATCTAAAAAAAATCTAAGGCATTCTCAAGACAATTTGGAACAAATTTCATGAGACAACTTTGTTAGGGAAATCCCTTATGATGTTTTGAAGATGACAAAATAAATCAAAGGCTACTAACATGTTTGATGATTGAGTAATAGACCATGCAGATGATAGAACATGTAAAGGATATTATCAAAGTCAGAAGACGGCCAGAAGACTGAACGTAATATGTCCAAAGTATATTCTGAAGATTTCCAGACTTTTGTGTCAAAGTCTGAAGACTGCCAGACTCAAGATTCAAAGTCTAAAGACATCGGACTTAAGTGTCAAAGTCTGTTCTACATCGAGTCTCGTCAACTTCGACTAGTTCCGGGCGAACGTGAATGATGAACCAGGAGACGAGACTCTATGCTGAAGCCGAATCGGAAGATAGACTCTATACTTGAAGCTGAACCGGGTACGACCTTAAAGCTAAATCTGTTCGAAGCGAGAATATGTTCGGACTCGGATTGCAAAGTCTAGCGCACTCGGACTCAGTTGTAAAGTCTATTGCTCTCGAGACTTTACATCCGAACTCGACAGAATGTAACTCAAGCCCAATCATATAACGGCTAGTGATCTGGTTTGGATTCCACATCAAGATTGATTTGATTGATTCAATCTATTTGATTGACGATTGGATCTTGAAGACAAGAACTTTCTATACGAAGAAGCTTTACTTATGGAAACCAAGATTCCGTTTGTATGGGCGATCGAAATCAATTTGGGATTCTACCTTTGTCACTCAACGGCTACCAAATCTTCTAGATACAGAGCTGTCCAATGGGTATATTGGAAGACGATTCTCCGGGATGCTGTCCAATGGCTAGTTTGGAAGTGGAGGAGTATTTAAGGAGATGAATGACCGATGAGCAAGTAAGAGATGGGGCGTAGAATTTATAATTCCAAAGTCCGAGCGATCTTTGTTCATACACTTGTCTTTGGAGAGCTTAAACGTTTGTGATCGTGAGAGAAATACCAAAAGAGTGACTTAGTGAGATAGTGTGATCTACTAAGTATTTGCACTCGAAGTTGTAATCTCTTGTTGATTGCATAGTGGAATCCAGCCAAGAAGGCTGTTAGCGTGGGAGAGTGGACGTAGGCTTGGATTAAGTCGAACCACTATAAATCTTGTGTTCTTATTCTCTTCTTTAACTCCTTTGTTTTACTCGAAGTTTATTTTATTCCGCATATATTTGCCAAGGTTTATTTTATACACCTATTCACCTTCCTCTAGGTGTTCATACTAGCTCTCTCACTTGGTATCAGAGCCAAGTGCTCGGTTTATAAAAGTGTTTTTACTTTTGAGCTAAAGATCTTTTATGGCTAGTATCTTGGCACCAGGACTTATGGAGGGACAAAGCAACACAAGGCCACCATATTTTGATGGAAATGAATACGACGTGTGGAAGAACAAAATGAAAGCATTCCTAAGATCTAGAGATCTCTTCCAATGGGATATTGTGGAAAGAGGAATCAATCTCATTGCTGCGTCTACATCAAATAAGAATGGCAAAGACAAAGAAACCAAACCCCCCGCTCCTATGTCTCGGATGGAGATGTCCAAAAGAGAAGCGCTTGATGCAAAAGCTATTTATTCTTTATATTGCGCATTGTCTCCTGCTGAATATAATAGAATCTCTTCATGTGAAACAGCAAAAGAAGTTTGGGATAAACTTCATGTTACATATGAAGGGACCGATCGTGTAAAAGAGACAAAAGTAAACTTCTTGCTTGGCCAATATGAATCCTTCAAGATGAAGCAAGGAGAGTCGATTGGAGATATGTTCAATTGTTTTACAGAAATTGTAAACGGTTTGGCATATCAAGGTCATCCAATTTCTTCCTCAATGAAGGTCAACAAACTCTTGCGAGGTCTCTCAAAAGATTGGAACCATGTCAAGACTTCAATCCGGGAGACTCAGAGGATTATGCCACTTTCCGTTGATGAATTGATCGGCACTCTTCAATCCTATGAAGTGGAACAACTCAACGACGAAGATCCTGAAGGTAAAAAGTCCATTGCTTTAATATCTAATGCTGTTTTTGATGAAACAGACTTAGAAAATGACATGGACGATGAAGAACTTGCCTTTATGGTCAAGAAATTTAAAAAGCTGAGTAGAAAAGGAAGGAACTTCGATGGAAGAAGTCAATACAAGCATAATGGCCAGAAAGGAATCATGAAAGAAGATGATGAGCAAGAAAATATATGCTTGACGGCACATTCGAATCGTAGTCGACTCGGACACGGACTCGGAATCGAGTCGACTCGGAGCACGGACTCGAGAATCCGATGAGGAATTCGAGGTAAGTCATTCAAAAATTCCTCTCAAAGTTTTAAAGTATATAAATGAGCTTTGCTCAAATCTCAAATCTTCTCTTAAAAGGATCTCCGAACTTAAAAGGAGAATTTTCGGCTTAGGCAACATGATCTTTCTCAAAAAGAAAATTTTGAAATTTTGCAAAAATATTTTCTACAAACAAAAGAAAGTTGAGATTTACTTGTCAAAGAAAATGATTCTTTGAAGGAAGAATTTTCAAATATTTCGACAAGATTTTCAAATGGTTCAAAAACATTAGAGCATATCCTTTCTATACAAGTACCTTACTATAATAAGTCAGGACTTGGTTTCAATAAGGAAAGAGATTCTCTAATTGATTGTCCTAAAGTCTGGAGACCTATTAAGAAAAATTGGGTAAAAACAGCATATTCTACTAACTCTCATGGACCCAAGAAAAAATGGGTACCAAAGAAAAGATGAGTTGTTTTTGCAGGAAATAAAGAAAGAAGAAAGAGAGTTCGGTAAGGAATGTATATCTTTTTATTCTAAATTTGATTTGAGTAAACAATTTAAAATTTCTCATTATGCTTGATATTCGATATATCCTTGGTTGCTTGAGATTTTATAATGATCATATTCCTTGATTTGTTTTATTGAAGAAAGAATCGCATGATTTGTTTTTGTGATTCGAGATTTAATTTGATACGTGTGAACATTTTTGATATCATGCTTAAAGACAAAAGAATTTATTTGGTTTGATTTTATACTATCAGATTTAATCATATTTTGCAAAGTGAAAATCTGTTTTACGTGATATCAAATAATTTTGCAAGATAATTTTTTTTTCTGAGATACTCAAGGATTTTATTCTTTCTGATTTTATCGTATTATGACTAAGTGAGAATTTATTTTTCAAGATATTATTGTGGATAATCTTCTTTCTTTGAATACTTTGTTATGATGAATTAAGAAAGAATATTTGATTATGGAGATTTTCTATTTTGCTCTAACGTCAAGGAAGGATCCAAATTGATGGATACCGAAAAGGGAAATAAGTTGATTGCAGGAAATTCTTTAAGGGAAGGATGATTGCGAATCTACGCAAATTTTGGTGCAATCAGAAAATATCTCCTGCGACAATTGGTTGAATTCGAGAAGAGCTTGATTGAAGAAAATAAATTTTTGCCTCGAATTTCAAAATGGGGAGAAATCAAATCCAAAAGAAAAGGAAAAGAATCGTGATCATCTCAAAAAGGCAACAAATTGAGGGGGAGCATTGATCAATTATGGAAAAATCTTTTTGGATTGATCGTGATCTTATTATGAATGGAAGGAAAGGTAAATGTGTCAGAATTTGTTCTAAAAAATCCGGTTAGTGCATCTTTTATTACTTTCTGTCATTGATAAATTTTGTACTGATATTATCATTTTATTATGACAAAAAAGGATAAGTGAATTTTATGATGCATCCGTGATTTTTATTGGATATTTGCTGATATAATCAAAGTGAGCTATATTGCATATCTTTAATATTCGACTTGTTTTATAAAAGCTGATCTTTTTGGAAATTATATGTCATTTTATATTCTCTACGTGAATCTATTGTTATCGCTTTTTGATTATGACCAAAAGGGGGAGAATATATGAATATGCATATGTGCTGATTGGTTGATATTATATTATCTATGGCATAATATTGAGCTGCGATTATTTTTCTATATATTGTTATGCTCAATTTATTTTCTATCTTCTGATATCCTTTGATTTAAAAGTATGTTTACAAATCTGCATATTCAGAGATTGTTTTGTCATCATCAAAAAGGGGAGATTGTTAGGGAAATCCCTTATGATGTTTTGAAGATGACAAAATAAATCAAAGGCTACTAACATGTTTGATGATTGAGTAATAGACCATGCAGATGATAGAACATGTAAAGGATATTATCAAAGTCAGAAGACGGCCAGAAGACTGAACGTAATATGTCCAAAGTATATTCTGAAGATTTCCAGACTTCTGTGTCAAAGTCTGAAGACTGCCAGACTCAAGACTCAAAGTCTAAAGACTGTCAGACTTAAGTGTCAAAGTCTGTTCTACATCAGAAGTCTGTCAACTCCGACTAGTTCCGGGCGAACGTGAATGATGAACCGGAAGACGGACTCTATCTTTGAAGCTGAATCGAAGATAGACTCTATGCTGAAGCTGAACCGGGTGGAGACCTTAAAGCTAAATCTATTCAGAAGCAGAATATGTTCAGACTCAGATTGTAAAGTCTATTACTCTCAGACTTTACATCCAGAACTCGACAGAACGTAACTCAAGCCCAATCATATAACGGCTAGTGATCTGGTTTGGATTCCACATCAAGATTGATTTGATTGATTCAATCTATTTGATTGACGATTGGATCTTGAAGACAAGAACTTTCTATACGAAGAAGCTTTACTTATGGAAACCAAGATTCCGTTTGTATGGGCGATCGGAATCAATTTGGGATTCTACCTTTGTCACTCAACGGCTACCAAATCTTCTAGATACAAAGCTGTCCAATGGGTATATTGGAAGACAATTCTCCGGGATGCTGTCCAACGGCTAGTTTGGAAGTGGAGGAGTATTTAAGGAGATGAATGACCGATGAGCAAGTAAGAGACGGAGCGTAGAATTTATAATTCCAAAGTCCGAGCGATCTTTGTTCATACACTTGTCTTTGGAGAGCTTAAACGTTTGTGATCGTGAGAGAAATACAAAAAGAGTGACTTAGTGAGATAGTGTGATCTACTAAGTATTTGCACTCGAAGTTGTAATCTCTTGTTGATTGCATAGTGGAATCCAGCCAAGAAGGCTGTTAGCGTGGGAGAGTGGACGTAGGCTTGGATTAAGCCGAACCACTATAAATCTTGTGTTCTTATTCTCTTCCTTAACTCCTTTGTTTTACTCGAAGTTTATTTTATTCCGCATATATTTGCCAAGGTTTATTTTATACACCTATTCACCCTCCTCTAGGTGTTCATACTAGCTCTCTCAAACTTTATCAAAAAATAATCACAGAAACTAGGAAAAAAATAGAAAAATGCTGTGGCGAACTAGGAACAAAACCTAAAACGCACTAAGAAATCTGCAAAAATTGAGCAGATTGTGAAGTTTTTTTCGAGGGTCAAATGTTAGTCATTTGGGCCGTGCAACCTATCAAATTGAAGGTCATGGAACGTACTTTCTACATCTAAAAGGTCTCAAGTCGAAATAAGGTCATCTAAAGTCTCATTTTAGGCAAAATAGTAAACATGTTACAAGCATCCAAATCAACCATTCAACCTCATATCATCATCTATCCACATTCAACCTTAGCAAATCAATGATTTAACATGTTAATAATGGATCTAAGAATTTAATAAGGCCCTAAGTGAGAATCCTAACCCTAGTTAGTTATTCTAATTCCGCTTCATCAGCTTCAAGCTTAAAATACCAACCTTTTATGCGATTCCTCGGTTTTTACGTGATCAAACGAATCAACTGAATTCAATTGAGCTTCCAAGGGAAGGATTGGGATAGCAACAAATTGCCTCAAGGAGGATCGGAACATCGATTCTAAAGCTATAATAGAAATTGATGTAAAGGACTGGCCTTTGAACGCCCGAGAAGATCGAGGTCACTGGAGAGGATCTGGTGACTGATCAAGGGAACTTTAATCACCAACTGGTCGGGACCTCTCCTAGTGACCGATTGGTGGTGGTCAGACCACCTAATAAAGCCATCAAATGGTCAGATTAGCTTCAAACACAACCGGTCCACCGAACCGGCTTTTAGGACCTTTAGCGAAGAAAAAGACCAGCGGAAGTGATCCGGTGGTCGATCTTCAAGGCCTTGACCACCAGAGGGTCGGGGACTCCCTTACAATCAGATTGGCACTGGTCGGGGTGTTGGAGATCATCGGACAACATTCGGTTTAGCCATTTGAAACGGCGGAGATCAAGATCGATTGGAATGCCCGTCCTTAGGCTGATTGGAGAAAAGGAGTCGGATGGGAGTGCAGCTACCACAGTAGCTTTCGCTACTCCTTTGATGGTGACTAGGGACCACAGAAGGCTGTTGGTGAAGGTGAACAACCGTCGGCGGGGGCATTAGCTGGCAGTTACTAGTGCGGCGATTGGCACGCTTGAGAGAGAGAGAGAGAGAGAGAGAGAGAGAGAGAGAGTGTGTGTGTGTGTTTTATCTACAAATGAGCCTCCCAATTTTGGAGAGAAAAGTGCTATTTATACTACCCCAAATCTATCGATCTCGATTGTCGATTCAATCTAACAGTTAAAATCTTAATCTAATGGCCATTAAAATTCTAATAATCATTAGAACCTGTTAGGCAATCAATCGGATGGGTCCGATTTGTGAAAATCTGAGCTTAAAACGAGAATTGCGCTTAAGGGCATAATTAGGAGTCAAATTGCAAATTCATGAAATCCAAGAGCTTTAATGCAAAATCATGGGAAATCAAGGGCATAGGAGTGAAATTGGCATAGTGAGGGTCTTGAAATCGATCGGTAGAGTCCATAACCAGCTAGCAAGCAACTTGCCCCATCAATAGCTGGTCGAATCGATCAAACCAGTTTACATCAATTTGATCGGTTCTTGATCAATTCTAACTGGTTTTGGCCAATTCATGCATTTGTGGCCCTTGCGGGTTCAAATTTGTGCAATTTGTTCCTCAAGATAAAATTTGCATGATTTGAGAAGGAATTGTACAATCTCAATCCAATTAAGCCAATTAAACTTCATAAATGTAATCTATAGATCTACTATTGACTTAATTAATTGATTATCAAGAAAAACAACAAACCAAAACCATGAGTACTTGAGATTGAGCCTTAAGGGCCAAAATGAACAATTTTGCAATTCATTAGCTAAAATTGCAAAAATTGATTGAAATTGAATTCAATTAATATTGCAATAGACCCATTTAACTAACTACCCATATGTAAGATCACCTAATAAATTGACCTTAAATTGAAGTACTAAAACTTAGACAAAAAATGAATCACAGTCTAATATTAAAATTGGACTTAGATTCTTGCAATTGAACCTTAGTCTTGAATGGGTCAACCTAAATATCTTAGATCGAGGCTCAATGATTCGGTTTTCTTACCTTCAAAATAATAAAATCCCTCAAATCGGAAAGGTCTCATGTGAATTTCCCAAAATTGACCTCGGATCTAGACTTTTCTTAAGAAATGAGTGGAAAATAATTGTCTGTTTGTAAATCATGAAAAATCGATTTTGACTCCCTAATTAGGGTTTAAAATGGCAATTTGCCCTTCGATGTGACAATTCGTAAAATTGAATGCACGAAGGGATTGAGAATAGTCCCTAAACCAAATATCATAAGAGGAACTACACATAATTATGGCTAAAATAAAAGTAATTTATTTTTTTGTCGATTTAGAATCTAAAACCGAAAATTCAGAATACAAGGTTCTTAATTGATTTTCGCAAAATTTTTGACACTAAAGTAAAAAAGTCAAATTGACACTAAAAATAAGTATTTTGTGGATTTTTTTATTTTTCCAATTTTTTGTCCAAAGGTTTAACCAAAAGTCAATATTTTAATACCCACCCGTGCAGCCATGTTGGTATTCGTTCTCTCCGCTTTGATGCGGTCGAGTTCGAATTCCCGCATTACTATCGCGATTTAAGTGAGGAGCCCTAGCGGTGGATTGCTGGGCTAGCTTCCCCCGAGATACTAACATCTAAATAGTGTTCGCACGATGTCCGACAGTGCCACCAGGCACCGATGGACAGTGTGACCCCCGTGCAAAAGTGAAAGGGGCTCAGCCAATCCTCGATTACCCAAAAAAAAAAAAAAAGACATCAATCTTTTAATTGATTTTTTTTCTAAAAAGTGGATTTTTTTATCTTTGAATCTTTGAAAAATTGATTTGAGAAAAGTAAAATTAAAGCTAAATAACATCCTTTTGGATGAAAAGTTATTTTTTGACCTAAGGTTGAGTTTTGGTTAAAGGATTGACCAAAAGTCAACTCAAAAGTCAACATTGACTTTTCGGGTTTTATTTTTGGAAAACGAAGTGGAAATTACTTAAAAACAACAATGCAAAGACAAGAAATGAAAAATAACACATTTTGGTCAAGAAACGGGTTCCGTCGCAGTTGGAAGCCCAAATCTCAATTTTTTTTTTAGCTTTTTTGACATGTCGACTAAAAATTATGTATCAACAATTCTTAAGGTGACTGAAAGCTTGTATTAGAGTCTATGCGAAGGTACTATTCGTTGTAATATATTCAAGGTCATATAGTTATGGTTAACAATTGTTAGTCATCAAGTTTGGACAAATTAAACAACATCAAGCTTCAAATCTTCCTCTTATCTTAACTTTTCTCAATTTCTTCCAAATTACAACCTATAAGCTTAGCTTTCCTCAAGTAAAGCCCTATTTTGAGTATGTTGCACGATAGAGATCAAGCTTGGAGCATCTAGGTCATCACCTTCCATCTTTAGGAGTTGCATTTTTATGCCCCTAAATATGACACAAAATGATAAAGATGAAAGATCAAATAGACTCTTGGATAAAACTGGCCGAAAAAATAGAAAAGAATGAGACAACAAAATAGAAGGGATTGTGTATGACCTTGCACACTGATGTTTGTGCAGTCAAACCAAGATTTGTTGGAGTCAATCCTTCAATATTCTTCTTTTCAGTAATCAATTTCATTTTCCAAATTTCTTTGTAGCATCCAAGACATTCTCAGAAGATGTGACATCCGAATTTTGCCGGACCTCGAATATGTAACTGTCCAAGATGGGTTGACAAATTTATCATCGGACTATATCATTGGCACCACTTACGACCCCATTTCATCACCATCGCTAGACCGAGACATCACGTTTCGTGATGGCCTTATGACGTACCCTCGTGGTCGTGTCTTTGCCGCGTCGAGATGATCCGATTTTCATATATCTTATCGGCTCGTCGAAAATCTTCTTACGTAACACCATCCGAAAGACCAAGATTCTTTCCAACTAACACGCTGCCAAGCCATTTTTCTTGAAGACGTCCGTTGTCTCTCACGCGTGCGTGCACAAGGCAAGGGACCGAGAATTCTTCAGTCCATGTGCATGCAGAAACAAGGAACCCACGGCCACGTCTTTTCCTTTGTTTAACCAGTCAACGAAGAGGAAATTGTTGACTCACGCAGCCTTCACGAACCGGTCCTTCTTCATGCAGCATACGAAGACACGCCGCACCAAATTGCTTCTCCCATCGACAGCCATTTGAACCCCATTTAGTTGAATCGGGCAGTCAACTAAATGATGGGCACGTACGTGCATGGAGCAGCAGGTGTCGTGGACGAAGGGGAAAGAACTTCCCATGCAAAGACACGGAAACATGGAGTTGTCCCCGTCCCCTGCTGCCACGAAATTTGGACTGTTGACGTGCGCGCGCTCCTATCCTTCTTCGGCCAGCAGGCTTCGAAACTCATGCATGCGGAAGACACGTCCTCTCCAGCTGCTGCTCGCCCGAAGAGCCACCGAATCAGCCCATTGTTGACTCTTAAAGTCAACAAAAATAACCCACGAAGACCTCACTTTTCCCTCTCAAGCTCGGCAGTTGTTCCATCCTCTCGACGCCCATCTTTCTCTCTTTCTCGGTGTTTTTCTCTCTCGACGCCCAAATTCTCTGTCTTCTTTCTTCATTTCCAGCGGTGATTGCATCGCAGAAAACCCAGAATTCCTTCACCTTGTCAATCGTAATTTGTTGTTCCGCCCATACTTCGTCGACCACTCGCACCACACCGCCGCACCACCCGTGCCACCAACCTCCCACGCCGCCGTAGGCCCGAGTTTCGGTCATTGTCGCGTTATTATCGCCGTGAACCGGTGTATTTGCTAACCCAGTGAGTTTATGTACTAAACTCTTCTTAGTAGGCTAATGACATCTAAGGGGTGTTTAGATTTATTTAAGTGCAATTAGTTTAATCATTAAATACTTTTTCGGAAATTAGGCCGGGATAGCCGGTGACCGGAATTTTGTGCTGATTGCAATGATGTGGTTAATTTCTGCAATCGAGTGTTAAATTGTGACAATTGAGTGCTGATTGAAAATTTGGTCATTTATTCCAAAATTTGTGAATTTTAATGTTTATTCAAAAAATCCCGGGTGTCGGGTTTTAAACACTGAAATGATTTTATATACTATATAAACCAGTGGGATTTTGAAAAGAAGGTTATGAATTTTCCGACCCCAATCTGACCGTGTATCCACAAACAACTATTTTTCATCGAAAGTTTTTAATACGAAGAAAATAGGCTAGGAACACTATTTTAATTGAGGCATTTGAGTGCAATGTACGGTGTCCTGGGCTGAGATTGATTGGTCGTGTGTTGGTTAAGAGAGCCCGTCCCTGAACTTTGTCAGATGGACGTTACCTTATATGGGTTACCCACTCATTGGGTTTCGGGTTGCAGTAGATTATGGACCTATGCTCCTTCGGGAAAGCCATCTTTGAGAGACGTAGTTGTGCTCAATGGGGTGAGACGATGCCTGGACGCCAGTAGACCGCCGAACTTCAAGTAGGCCATGCCCTAGAGCGGGCGTAATTATCAATTAAAACACGTGTTGAATGAAATATCTACGCCGGATTATGGGACAAAATTGTGTGACATGGAATAGAACGTGTCATAACGATTTGGCCTTATAACTAGGATCCCTATGCTAATTTGAGAATTAAGTGTGGCGTTCCAGTTGTTGGAGCTTAATTATTGCTCATATCGGTATGGCTATCTGTGATATAAACTGTACTGACCTGTAGGGTGGATCTGAGGTGAGGTAAGTCCTCTATACCAAATGCATGATTGTGTGGTTAGGGCGCCTCTGGGCGTATTACCCTCCTAATCGGGGTTTAGAGCGTCAACTCGCTGAGATTTATATCTCACCCTGTCGTGGGCTCAATTTTCAGGGCCATAGAGTGGAAGGTCTGGAGCCGAGCTGAAGGGGATCCGAAGTGTAGGTCAGTTAGGACCACTCCTTTTTGGAGAGCCAGTCTTTTGTAATCTCTTGGTCATAGACTTTGTACATGACTCAGTTGGTTTATGAAAGCATGTTTCGTTTGTAAATATGTTGTCCTACTTTTCTATCTTGAGATGGTTATTGTCAGATGATTTATTATTCGCTTCCGCATGTGCAATAAAATGAAAGGGTCGGCGACTCATCCTGGGAAGTCGCAAATTTTATCGACCAGAGAGGGATGGGCACGCACTCGGGGTTCGAGGCGTGATTGAAGACTTTTGGTGCACTTATCCAATTTTATTTAAAAAAAAAAAACTAATTCCCTTTCATAAAGATTTTTAACAAAAAATGACCAAGATATGATCTTATCATTATTTTTTGTTTGACGTTCAATTGACTAAATTTTTACATCTACGGAAATCTCATTAAGCTAACTTTTACCAAATATGCTACTTTTGTTGAAAAATTGTAGGGAGTGTTTTTTGAGAATTAGGCCAAATGGATGGTCATGGTCAAATTTTCTTTGTTAAAACTGCAATCAACAAGATTCTTGAGATGAAGGTAAGCTTATCTTAAAGTATATGTGAATGTACAGCCTTAGTGGATCAAAATTCGTTTTGATACCCTTATATAGTCATGGTTGACAATTGGCATATCATTTGATTCGGTCATCGAATTTTGATATATTGAACAAAATTAAGCTATAAATCTTCCTTCCATCTTAACTTTGATCTATTTTCTCCAAATTATAACCTGGAAGCTTAAGCTTTTCCAATCTAAGCTTCAAGATTTAGTGAACATTTAAAGTGTTGTCTATATCTTCGCTAGAGGCCTAAGTAACATAAGTATCACCGATCTCCTCGAGTAAAGCTCTGTTTTGATACATTTAACTGCTCACCGAGGTCCATCTTTTGAAGTTGCATACCTCTTGAATATAACGTAAAATGATAGAGATGAAAGATCAAATACGCTGTTCAATAAAAGGTGCTAAAAAATAAAAGAATGACACAACAAGAAGGTAATCCAAGAGATTCTTCAATATCCTTTTTATGGGTAATCAATTTTTCAAATTTCTTTCTAGTACCAAGATATTCTCATAGCACATTTACTGCACTTTTCCAATTTTATTTTAAAAATCAATTTCATTTTTAAAAGATTTTTGATAAAAAAAAATGACCAAGATTTTATGTACATAATTTTACATCTACGAAAGCTTATTAACTTAACTTAAAAAATGGTTTCTCTATTGATAATTTGTTGAGAGTTTCTCTTTTCTGAATATTAGCTCAAATGGAGCTCAAATGGATGGTCATTCTAAAAAGATATGATATTTCTTTGCTAGAAGAACCATCAACACGATTTTTGAGGTGGCGGTAAGCTTTTGTTAGTCTACGTGAATGTATCACTATATTGGATTACAATTTTTTTCGTACCCTAATATAGTCAAAGTAAAAACAATCAGATTTGGACAAATTAAACTACATTAAACTCTAAATCTTTCATCTATGTGAATTTTTTTTTTCGATTTTATCCAAATTATGACCTAGAAGCTTAACTTTTTTCCAATCTAAGCTTCAACATTTGGTCAATTATCAAAGTGTTGTCTTTATATCCACTAAAGGCCTACATAACATAAGCACTTCAAATCTCAGGTAAGTTATGTTTTGAGCATTTCACAAGACAGAAATAAAGCTTGGAGCATGACGGTGATCACCAATATGACAAAAATGGACAATGGTGAAAGATCAAATGCATTCTCAAATAAAAATTGCTAAATTAAATGTAAAAGTATGGCATAATAAAATGGAAGCTATTAAAGTGATTTATTCTAGGGTGGGTAGTTATAGATCTAGAACCTAGAACTTACCCATTATAATTGTTTTCCAGTTTTTGGAATTTGAAACCTACATGTTTTCCTTGGAATTGGTTCCAGAATCTATCCTCTCTTAGGGTTTGCACAAAGCAAAATATAATTAGTAGGATATTACTTCAAAACCAATTATACATGATGAATGGAAGTTTTAATACAAGAAGTAAATAAGTTCCGTTCCCACAACTTTTGCATAAAACATTCACTCGCAACATTCCTCGATAGAGAAAAGCAATTTCCTTCCCTCACTTCAAAAGCAACAACGACAAACCCAACCAAGAAAATAGAACACTTGAGGGGGAGGATGTGAATACAAACAAAACAATTTGAAAACACAAGTGAGACAAGAATGTCAGCAGAACTGGTAGATAAACCAAAATTAACAACACGTAAGCACTTAAATTCGAGATTTCTATTCAACTAGATGAAACACAAAGCAAAAAAAATCCAAAAAAGAGCGGGATTAGTCGACACGCACGAGTTACACGATGCAATCGCGCAAGAACAATAAAAAGATGTTCCCACTAGCCAAATGGAAGATAAACCAGAACACATAAATTTCTTGAAAGAGTAAATTGGAATTTCACATTAAGATTTATAACGAGATCGGCAAAATTTAAAAGTTTATAATTAAATTGACAATCATACAATAGGGTTAGGACTAATTGGATAATTTTCCCATTGAATCTTATGGAGAAAAATTGAATCTTTTGGGTTGAATCTGGTCCAAGCCCTAACTGAAGACGTCTACCTAATTTCTTGAGAAATATTATTCTTGTTCTCTTTTCTGATAGAAATTTGACAAGAGATATACAATTTTTGTTGCGCATAATATTTTAGTCCAATATTCAATTGACTCAATTTTTACGTCTACGAAAGGCCTGTTACTCAAGAAAATATAACACAATTGTTGAAAATTTGTTACTTTTGAAAATTAGTGGTGGTGAAAGGATGTATATTTTTCTCCCTTAAAATTAAACAACACCATTCTTGAGGCCTCAACAGCCTTGTGTTTAGATGTGTACCAGCCCATTGGGTGACATGACAATTTTTATGATATTCTCATAATAAGACATTTATAATTGAAAATAGCGATATCTTTTTATCTAGCCATCGAATTTGGACAAATTGTAGTCCTATAGAAGCACTAACTTTAGATTGAGTTATGAATCTTGTCTGAACTTTTTTTTTCCCCAAAAAATCACTGACTTTTAATTCGTATCAATATATGCCCCGTTGAGTTTCCATTCAATAATGCCTTTGAAGGTCCGACATATCAATACCTCATATATATTATGTCGACGTCGCTACTTAGTGAATTTAAGACACCAAAATGATGTGCTTTCAGTTCTCTCAATTGAGTGATTGTAAGAAAGTGAGGGCTCAATCCATCTACAAGTAGAGCTTGAAGGACAACAGTTGCTATTGCTTGTTTACTAAATAACAAGTTCGTATTCAATTAGGGCTCCTACTCGCAATATCATGCTAAGGTCACCGCAATTGTGGCTTCCCAATAACTGTAAATTTAATTCAAACGAGGCCCATCTATGATACACATTGGTTTGAATTAAAAACTCAAGCTTTGCAAAGCATGACGCATGAAACAACGTATGTATTAAGATAGCACATAATCTTACTTCCATAATTTGTCTGAGAAACACGAACTACTTCAACCTTGAAGGAAAAATGGACAGAGAACGCAAACCTGAAAAGAGAAGTTTCTTATTTTCGTATCCTTTAGTGGTTTGAATATGGGGAAATTATATTCAATCAATGCTAAATATATTGTATGGATGCTAAGTTAATCCTTAATTTTCTAAATTTGTCAATTTAGTCATAGATTTTTAAGCAAAACTTAAATGTAATCTATCAAGTCAGCTTCCAGCAAAAATTGACCTAAAGAACTACGTTAGAATTTCGCGCAAAGGCTTATAACTAAATTAGAAAATTAAAAAGTCTATGAATTAGCATCTGCACTGGTTTAGAACTAATTGGGTAATTTTCATGTTGAATCTTATGGAGAAATTTAATCTTTCGGGTTGAGTCTATTTCAAGCCCGCAGACAAAGATAAATACAACTTCGAACTTTAAGTGAAAGGGAATGATTAATAACCGAGAGCAAAGGCACAGATAGTGACTAGAGCAAGAAATTCAGTCCCTTCTTCCCCACGTCTATAATTAGGTGACAAGTACGTTAATTGAAATGTTCATTCCCTCTTTATATCTTCTCCATAAGCAATCCTCCCACCACGTCACCCACTCATCAGTGGACTTTTTTCTTAGAGAAACAAACACCACTCTATACTACAGCTGAAGGTTTCTCTTTTTATCTATTTATTTGTGTGTGTGTGTGTGTATTTTAAGAAACATGACCTAAGATATCCTACAGTATAACGTTGTACCGTATACCATTAGAAAATTATATTCTCCAATTACGCGCGAAGAAAGAAGAAGAGGGACAAAAAGGAGAAGAAGAAAGTGAACTGAACGGGGTCGCCATATTTAATGTAGTGACCCATTTTCATTCTGTTTTCTAGACTTCCATCGCTTTATTTGGAAACATCAACTAGACAAATTATAAAATGCATAAGCATACTTGTTGCCGATTAAATTTTATCATTTGTTAATTGAAGGTGTGGACATACAAAACTTGAGATATTGTAAAATTTTATAATGTAAATTTATAGAATCTTGAACTTCCATTGTCTGGAGAGTCCCATTCGTTTCCCATTCCCTTGTACATAGGATCAAGTTTTGAACCGTGGTAAGGTTGTGGTTTGAGATTGAAATATTAGAAAGATCGGATAGAATCATAAGCACATATTTTTATTCTTCCTCCATTTCACAACGGACTGTCTCGAAAAGAGGAAAATTGAACCAAATAAATAAATCTTATTATAACTTAAAATAGAAATAGCAATTTGAGTCTGATATGTGAATGCTTCGTGAAGAGTCCAACACCGACAAGGAGTGACTCAGATAAGGATGCACCTCGACAAAACTATATTTAAGTCGATAATCAAGTGCACAATTCGATATATAAAAAACAATAGTCAAAACAAAATAAAATAAAACTGTGTATGCGATAAAAATACCATAAGATCTCTCTCTCTCTCTCAAGCTGATAATGACTCGCTCGACTTTGACACGTTCGCACCGACTCCTCAGAAAACGGCGGAGATGAGGACGAAAACGAGCGTAAAGCTGCAAAGAAAGAGATAAAGAGTCTACCCACTTTAAAAATGGAGGCGAATTCGGTGATTTGGGGGGAGGTTGAGATTGTAAAAATCTCAACTGAATAAGAAAGAAAGATGCCTAAAAACCAGGAGCGGATGAAGACATACGCTCCAATTTCCTTTCAACCGAATCTCTCTCTCGGCGCCTATATACGGTCAGCGTCACCGCTTCATGATAAGGGGGAGGACGATTTTTCAGATATAGGAGAAGACGATGATAATGCTTTATCCTTTTTCTTGGATGGTTTTCAATTCTTCTCGTTGTTGTGTTCGACTCTCATGAGCACTCCCGCTGCCATGGCCCGCCTCCGCGCTCTGCCAACACTCGCACCAGCCTCCCGCAGCGAGTTCCAGCGAGCGTCCGACGAACTCAGAAGCTTTTTCCTTGACATCTCCTGCGGTCTTTTGCCGACTTTGCTCCCTCCTGGTGTCCCTGTGGCGAAGCATCATCCAAGCTGATCCTGCACTGCAGCTCCAGCGAGGAGCACCGCGTCCTTACCTGCCTTGGTGTGTGGCCACGTCTTGCGCCTGCACCGCGCCCCGACAGCCATGCCTGCAAGTAACTGGCAAATACTGACGCCCCACCTGGTGTGCTTCCACATCCCTTCGCTACCTTAGTCCAGCGAGCTCCAAACGTTACCGACGAACCCAGCAGCAGCGCCTCCAACGAGCTTCAGGCGTGATCAACAATCGCCTAACTGTTATGCCACACCTTGATTCTTCCTTGCAGGTTTCTCCAGTGTTCCAGTTCGGTACGCCTCTAAAGCCTCGCTGTTGTTTGGCCATCTCGGCTGCACCTCCTCGCTGTGTTTGCAAGGTCCATAGTTTGCTCTCGGCCACAACCCTTCGCTGGCACTCGTTCAAGTCTACGGCCACAACATTATTTTCTTTTGCCTCTTGGTGTTAATTCAAGGTAAACCTGAGGTTTATATAACCTCATGCCTATTTCAGTGTCCGCAAAAGCCACTAATTGACACCGCTCGCCGGTGGAGTCTCACTAATTGCGCCCCTGTTTTACTGCGTTTTCTTATCAGAGACTTTGAGAAGCTCAGCTCCCGATCGTTTCTTCTTAGCCAACACTGATCACTGCCTCCATGACATCAGATCCTTAGTCTGATCGTCCTTTGAAATCAACATCTGCATCTCCTGATCGTCCTTTGAAATCAACATCTGCATCTCCAAGGTAAGTACCTTATTACTTTGTTCTTGTAGAAACAAAGACGAGAAATCTCATCTACCGGTTCCCTGAAGATTGTCTGCCATTGAGTTCTTGTTTGTGATTTTGAACATGTTTCATTATATATGTGATGGTTTGGATATGAATTATGGCTTTAATGAGTTCCCTGGTTGATGAAGATTTTTGATGATGTTAAGTTTTTGTAGCTAGAAAAACAATGAAAAGAGCTAGGTGAATGATGAACAAATTGGAAAGAAAGAATAAATGAAAGAGGCAAAGGGGAAACCAAGCAAAGTACTAGTTCATGTTATGAACGTGATGGACTGACATAGAGACCGAAAGAAAGAAAATAAAAAGAAATAAAAAATAGAAAATTAGAAAAATATTTAAAAAATATTTAAAAAATGTAAAAGAAAAAAGAAAAAGGAAGAGAGTTGCTGTGCAACATGTGTTTGGGCATAAAAGAAGAGTGAAAATGGAGAAAAAATTATAAAATATTAAAAATTGATAAAAATTAATATGTATATATACACACATATTAAAAGAGAGATAAGTACAAGCCTCAATTAGATGGTTGCATCTTAGGTTGTAATGTTTATTGAATTTCATTTTAGTTTGGGCTCACTTGTTTAGGGAGATATTTTCTTTAAATGGTCCTTTCTTCGGATGAAATAAAAGAAAATAAAAAATGTTGAAAATGCCAAAATTATGAGTTCTTTTTTTTTCGGTCAAAAGTTTATATGAGGTTGAAAAGATCAAAATCTCATTGCATTTACATTTAAGGATTATTCATATAAATGTTTTTCCTCTTTTGTGGATTTCCATTAACACTATATTCCTTTTTAGAGATTAGAATTAGAATTAGAATTAGAATTACATTTTGGATTTATTTGAATTTAGCTCATAAGGTTGCTCTCCGAGCACTTAAGATGAGGCCTTATAATGTTCTTTACCAGACACCACATCGAGTTATTTTGCCATACCTTATCTTTTATTCATTCTTCAATAGTATTCTTGATGCGTTTGTTGTAATTGCTTTTATATAATTTTTTGTGTTGGGATTCATTTTTCTTAGTTGAATGGTTATGTTAAATTTTAGGACAGTAATAAATTCAATGGTGATTGCTTATACAACAATAAAAACATCATCGTTAAGAATCCACTAAGCACCCGTTTCAAGGCAACGTTGATTGCACAGCCCAGGGCACGTAGCCTCAGTGGGAAGAACTGTATAGTGAGGTGATCGGCCTTATCCTAATGGAGAAGAAGGCCACTAATGGGGCTGATCACATCGGTGTATAGTTGATCTTTCTGCTGAGGTTGTGTGCATTGGGGTGTGCAATTGACGTTGTAAAACCAGTTGGTGGGTGCAGTATTGTCGATGATGTACGTATCGCTCCACAAGGCGATCACCATCAGTAGGGCCTTCTTCTCGTTTGCGAAGATTGAGAGTGGCTTGGGGGGTCTTCTGCACGATGACACCAGATTCTCAAGAGATTAAAATCTGCTCTTCAAATCGTTGACCATAACCTGTTTGATAAAATGCCTTACAGGCACGGCTGAGAAATAGTCAACGATATCCTCTGATCTGAAAGCATGTTGAAAATCCCTTGTTATCAGTTGATTTATTAAGTACATAGATCTGATGCCATTGATTTCTTTATTTTTTTGTGCGGTACTTTCGGTGATGTCCTGTTGTCCTGCTTGTGGCGATCATCCGCGAGGAAAATAAGCAAGAGTCACTGATAAGGTATTCGTTCATTCGGTTTTCTGTAGCTGGTTTGGTTGAATCATGCTATTCCTCTTGTGTTGATTCGCAGAGGTATTGCCATTGAGAATAGCTTAATCTTGCTCTCATTTTGACTCTGCACATTCAGTTATTGCAGGAGCTGAAATATCTCCGCTTGGCCAACGTTTTTCACTGTGACCTTATGCCCGGAGGTGAATGCCAACTGCGACCTGAAGATAGGCAGTCATGAACGAGTACGTGGTCACGCGCTGGCACCACGCCCCTGAGCTGCTGCTCTCATGTGACGACTACGGGACCTCGCTCAACGTTTGGTCCATGGGCCGCATCTTCAAGGAGATCCTCAGGCGCATGTGTCCCTTGGGACAGAGTGCCTGAACCAGCTGAAGCTGATCATCAACACGCTCAGCAGCCAGAGGGAGGACATCAAGTTCATCGACACCTGAAGGCCCAGAGCTACAGCAAGGTGCTGCCATCCTCGAGGGGGACACACTTCTCTCAGCTGTACTTGCAGGCTGATCCTCTGGCTGTGGACTTGCTGCAGTGGATGCTCGTGTT